>VUQR01033717.1:0-13038 GCA_015108515.1 Hemichromis elongatus
GTGATGACTCTTAATTCGAAATCCCCCTTCTTCAAAATGAAGCTCATCTGGGGTTCCAGCCAGAGGGGAGCTGTTTGACTTCTTTTTACTTCAGCCATGTCAGTTGGATTGGGATCGACCACAGGTGAAGGGACCATCAAGTCAATGATGGAGTCCTATCAAGCATTGCTGGCATGTGGACCTCTGAAGGATAATGATTGTTTAAGTCAATTACCAAAACAAGCAAAAAATTGTGACTCAACTCAAATTCAAATTCGCTTACATATACTTGTACTGTATGAATATTGAGAGACATTTACTGAACTTACTGAACAGCATATGTCTGTAAGTGTAATACTAAGCTTTGTAGTACAAGATGCCAGAGTTAAATACGATGATGGTTTTTAAAAAACAAATTCTGTGTGTTTCATGTGAAGGTGCATTCAGTATCCTCTGAAAACCTTGGGCAGCAGATTCTGTTGGTGTTTTTTTTTTTTAGCATGTCTCAATTCAGCCAGTTTGAGAAATCTTTTGTCAGTTGAAGAAAAGTGAAAGAGAAGCCAGAAGCGACAAATTATTGACTCTTTAATTTCATTTAATACAGACAATAAACAAATTGTTTCAGCTCTACGGGTTCCTTGTTTGAATTTTTTTTAAGAGAAGTTATTGTTTGTTGTCGAGTCTTTACCTTACCATGTAAAGTGATTTGAGGCAACTGTTTTTGTGATTTGGTGCTATATCAATAAAAGTGAATTGAATTATGTGATTTGTATGTGAGCTGGTTCCCAGTAAAGTCTGAACTGGGACTGTGTGTGATGCAGAGAGGTGGAGATTGGAGGTCTTGATTGAACTACAAAGCTTGTAATTATGTGTCCTGTTGTTTGTACAGTGTGTGTTTGTGTTCAGACTTTAAACCAGAGTCAGACGTCATCTACTCTTCACTTAAGTAGTCCACCAGTCCAACCGCTGATGCTGGTCAGTGGTCTTTGATCTGCTGGTCTCTAACTGATGCATCCCGGGTACATCCATATTATAGAACTTTTTTGTTCTTTTTAATTTCCTTAGTCACTTCACTGTTATTCATATATGTTTTTAAAATAAAAGCTCAAGTCATTCATTCATTATATGAACACAGGTGGACAGTGGCATTAGGGGGTTATTTAAAAGTAATTGATATTTTGCTTATATGGACACAATAAGATAGTGACACTTAATTTACTCTAGTAATATGTACTTTTTTCTTTTACCTTTACCTTTCTACAGGCAGAGGCAAAGCATAGAGGGGGAGACAGTCTGGGTGAAAGGAAAAGAGATCTTATTGCACAATCCGTACAGGCAGGTGAGCATATCCAGCAGAGCTGCCAGCAATCCAGCGGCCAAACACCGTGAGTTAAATCCGACCTGATTACAAGTCATCTGGTGACCAGACTCTGAGCAGAGAACGCAGAATTAATTCCAGTAAAACGAGGTCAACATTCAATTATTGTGATAACCTTCACTAACGCAGAGTCGCTGACGATCTGGCGAGGAGCTGTTGCGCATGCTGGCTTTATATCTCTGCAGCCTAAATGCTCACAGGTGGTGCTGCATACTCAAGGAAATAAGGAACAAACAGCAGCTCTAGTAGGATCCAACCCCCTCCAGGGGACAATGCATGCCAATCTTAGGACAGTATCAAAGAAACTGTAATCTCCAAAGGACCCAGCACGACACTGTGGATGAGTTTTTTAACCTTGTTTATTTTGGCACAAACAGACAGTATTTTTCTCTCACATTCTGCACACAGGTTTGGCTCCAGATTAGCCCTGGTGCTCAACTCCATCATCTGCTCTTCTCTCTTCGGCCTGGCCGCTACGGAAATACAGAAGTCATGATTAGAAGATGCTCGCTGGCTGTAACAAACTAGCCTACCTGACACAACACCCTGAACCCACTGCTCCACTCCTCACCTGCAGCCGAGCCACCAACCACAACCAGCCACAGAACATTTCCTGAAGAAATGGGCCCGATATACCTTACTCACCTCCCACAAGACACCCAGAAGATTGTGACTGGATGCCAAGATGAAACACATTGTTCCTCCTGAACCCGAGGTTCAACTAATAGCCTGACTGTCATTTTCAGTACCTTGGCACTTACTCAACCTGTGTTAGTGGTGATGAAGAAACATGTTGGCAAATTATGAATTTATAGTTAATATCAAGTGTATAAAAAGACAGACTGAACAGGTTAAATGTCTTTTCAAATAATGATTCATTTTGTCTTCACCTAAAACCAAAGCAGCAACTTCCTGTTGTTTACAGTTAACTTAAAGCCGATGAGGCTTCTCACCGCAGTATTATTTGGTCTGGCAAATATTAGTGTTCATGTTCTGACAATAAGTTTGCTTTGTGCTTTGTGGTGAGTTGCACCAGTTTGCATTAAAGGACAATACTGTAGCAGCTTTGTGGTTATCCACCTTCTTTTTCATACAAACACCCATCTGGTCAGCAATTGTCATACAGCACATGTGTTAAGACATTGAAAATAAAATGAAAATCTCAAATGTATAGTTCTATTAGTTGTCGCTAAAGTAATTTATGTGTTTTATTGTACAGAAACTGATGCAGCTGCAGCAGTGAGAACTGACATCTGTTACAGATAAATAGCCATCATATCAAAGAGGACCACATGTACAGCTGCTCTTTGTCTATAACTGAACAGAACTAGCTAGCTGTAGGAGTTGCTTCTTGAGAAAGTTGTTGAACCACTATTAATCATGTGACTCATCACATGTGCCTAGGTCGAAAAAATCATGGGTCATTATCACCAAAGGTTTTAGGTGAAACCATGTGGGACCTTGCCTCTTCTCCTCACTTCTCATTGGCTGCATTTTGAGAGTCACCACAATCGCTAAGCAGCATATAAAAGACATTACATTCATGTAAATTAATCACATACTGAGTGGTCAATGTTTATGCATGTGTCATGATCCTAGGCTTGTGACCCAGAGTCTTCTGTTTGCTTCTGTTTCTCGATTGCTGCTGTGTGTAATTAAGCCCTGTGTGTTCTACTGCCTGTTGCTGGTTCGTCTGCGTTATCACCCTCTGTCATCCTGAGTTGTTTTAATGTGTCATTCTCTGTGTCTCCCTGCATCTCCGTTTCAAGGTGTGTTTTGCTTAGTTTTCCCAGTTTAGGTTTTCTGTTCTGTTTTTGCCACCCTTGCCTTTGTTCTATCTCCACCACTCACCATCATAAAGTTCCCTCACTTCAGTTGTGCCTGCGTCTTGGGTCCTTAAATACTCTACATGGTTTGCCCTGCGAATCGTGACAGCATGTTAGAGGTATTTGCCCTTCAACATGCATGTGACCGGTGTTGTGGTCATTAATGAAAAAGAAAAAAAAGTTATTACACATATTATACATTGTCTACTCTTCACTGAAGTAGTCCACCAGTTCAACCACTGACATTCAGCTGCTGGTATCTAACTGGTCAGATGACATCCACACTTTCAATCTATATATTTTTCTCGCTTAACTTCACAGATATTTGTATTTAATTCATGTTTGTCTTATGTGTCTCTGCCAGATGAATAAACTTTTGTTCTCGCTCTGTTTTTTCTGTGGGTTTCACCAGTGTGGCAAATGGAAAATTTGATTTAATTCATCTTCAGAAAGCAAATGAGCAGGAAATTGCAAACAACAACAGGAGCATCATTCAAATGCTTACACAGGATGTCTGTGTATGGCACTGACTTTATTTACTTAGTCACCCAGAAATCAACAATCACCTGCCTATATTGCAAAAACTTTTTTATGAAGTTTTGAATATTAAATGTAAAAATACAAGTTTTTGGTATAAGCCTACTAAATTTGAGTTTCAGTTTTGTTATGATTAGAAACTCAAATTTGGGGCCATTTTGACTGGCCCCCTCCTCGACTCAGAGATGGCCTTTTGCTTTTTATGTAAATGGCCTCTTTGACTCCCCCCTCAAACCAGCATCTTAACTGTTCTGATACTCCTGACATGTAAGGGATGACTAAGGGGAAACCTGCAGTCAGCTGACAATAAAGAAATCACATGGATGAGTGATGAAAAATTCTCCCACTGAAAATGCTACGTATACATGAACAAAACGAACTTTTTGGGATTTTCTTACCAGGATAATTTAGCATGCATTTAGACATGCATGAGGATGGTGTTAATGTAAGATGTGAATCATAGTGTTCCAGTCAGTCATCACTGCGTCTCTGCACAGCTGTAATTAAAATGTGTTCAGAGGGCCTCAGTAACAGCAGCATCCCTGGTTTGATTCCTGTGTTTCAGCTCATATCTGCCTTTCTCACTGAGGGGGACGTCCACTAAATTACAGCTCACCAACACCAGAGGACATTTTATTTTCTGTTTTTTTTTTAAATTTATAATTGTGAAAATCATCTTAAAGTAGTACTTGCTTGTATGTGTTTATGTAATTTGCAACAATAGCCTTTATTTACTGGTCTTGCCTTTTGTGTCTGTGTTGCAGTTTTAAGTGAGAGTTGACGTTCAAAGTTTCTAGAAAAGGAAATGGTCTGGTTAAATTCATATTTTTAAAATTGTTTTATCACTTGCATTTTGACACAGGCAAAATGGTACTTTCGCACCACTGTGTTTGAACCAATAGCAAAGCTGGTGCTCAGAGGAAGAGGGCGGGCTTTACTTGGTGTCAGTGACAGAAATGAAAAAAAGCTCAAATGAGTGAGAAGGACGATGAAGGAAACATCTGTGCTGTGTCTGCTCTGTAAGTAGAATCTCTGTGTTTGTTTGAATTCTTGTACTGAAAGTATAGCTAGTAATAATCACTTATGTGCCGCTCTTATAAGCACTTCAAAGTGCAATAAAGGATACGTTCATTTCTTGAGAAATAAAAAGAAAATGTGAAAATGGAAAGAAACCACATTAGTGGTAGAAAACTGATGGATGCAAATATTCAGAAGAAGAATACAGGTTCCTGCAACATTCCAAATACATGTTTGGTTCAGTTATTTATTTATTTTTTCATTAATGTTTTTATTGTTTTAGTTTAAGTATTACACAGTTTTTCAGTCCTTTGTCTATTTGTGTCATGTTTTTCTTCAAGTTCAGCTGAAATCAACCTGAGTGTTATTTTTCTATAGTTCTGATCTCACCGCTGAGCTGCACAACAAACCAAGGTCAGTAAAGAACACGCTGGATCACTGTCACAGGTGACACACTCACCTGTCTGTGTTTGGACCGATCGTGGCTCAAAGAGTTGGCAGATTGTCTTGTAATCAGAAGGTTGCTGGTTCGAGCCCCGGCCCCGACAGTCTTGGTCATGACGCTTCACCCGTTGCCCACTGGTGGTGAACAGAGGGCCCGGTGGCACCAGTGTTTGGCAGCCTGATCCTCTGTCAGTTTGCTGCAGCAGCTGTGGCTACAATGTAGCTTGCCGTCACCAGTGTGTGAACGGGTGGATGACTCAATGTAGTGTAAAGCGCTTTGGGGTCCTTAGGGACTAAGTAAAGCTCTTTACAAATATAGGCCATTTACCAATTTCTGCAGGTTTCAACATTCACAATGTGATGATAACTTCATCACTGTGTTTGCTTTATTTTAGGGGAACACACCACCACACCTCCTCCTACATCCACACCTTCACCTACATTCTCCCCTACTGCAATCACTACGTTGTCATTTTTTACATCATCTACTATTACGGGTCTACTGGTGTTACTGGTGTTACTGGTGAGAAGATACATTTATAGGATGCTTGAAGGTGAGACTCACACTGTCAATTTTACATGTGGTTTTATTTTCCTGAATAGTCTACACATCTATTATGAATATATGTTTGTATTTACAATGTCTACACATGCAAATAACAATTGTTGCATCAGAATAAAATATAGAAACAAGTTTACAAATTTCCATATTGAATTTTCATAGTAAATTTTATTACAATTGGGCTTAAATTTTTATCATTTCAGATCAGGGCAAAGCTGAGGAAGATGACCTTAAAGATGACATTAAAAATGGCATTATATACAGCGACATCAGAATATCACAGCATCAACAACAGCCACTTCACCAAAGCAGAGGTAATATTGCTTCTTTCTGTAGTTTTTGTTGTTGTGAGATTTGTATATTAGGAGGAGATTTTTTTATATATAAAATACAAACACTTTAGGAAAGTGTTTGTAAGTTTAATTTCTTAAACTTGGTCACTTTGTAACTTGATTTTTAAGCTAAATACATAGACTATATGAGGGCACCAGGCAGGCACAGATACTTGCTCATTAGTGCTAACTAACATCAAAATATATCCTAGAATTTCACTCAGCAGACTGCTGCTTCTCAAACTCCTTGGATGGTTTGTAAATACAGTGAAGGAAAAGTTTATATACAGCAACATTTTTAGAATGTATACCACCTAATGACTGTGAAGATATTTTCGCTGACCTCAACCTCTCCACCACGCTGACTTGGTTTTAGTTTGATGCTGATTGCTTCTGACTGTGAATATGGTTCATTTGTCGAATGGATGAGGACAATTTGGAGCATATAAGCGAGGCTTCAAAGTGAAAATTTATTTATTACTTTTTTGTTTTTTGCTTCATTATTCATTCATTTCATTATTATGAAATGTAATCTCGGTATCTATTTTGAACTTCTGGAGTAAAGTTTAGTATTTAGTAGTTGATATGGTGACTACATACTACTACATGCAGTGATCCTGACGATGAGCTGTTGTATCTTCAGTATAATTTTTTAAAATAAATTTCATCAGTGTTTTCAAATATTATAACTACATCCACATTTTTGTTGTTAAAAAATTTCCGAAATACCACAAAAAACAAAAACAAAAAAAAAACTTTACAATAAGCCTTGCAGATGCTCTGCCTGCAGTGATGTCCTTGTTTTCTTTAATTGCGCAGAGAGTGATTCAGCTCCAATCAATACAGAAGTGAGAACTGAAGGCGTCACTTATGGAGAAATCATTGTCAAAGAGCAGCAAAAAACCCGGCACTGCTGTGAGGCAGAGACAAATCCTACTAGTGGAACTGATCGCAGCCCAGAATCAGCAATTCAAAACAACAACATTGCAGATGTGGAAGCAGAGCAACTGCAGATGAAAATTTCAGGTTGTCTCAGTGATGAAGAGCCCCCAGCATCCCCCAGCATGGAGGAGAGGAAGTCACTCACATCACTTAGTAATGACACCAACATCATCATCCTTCCAGCAGACCAAGGTAGGTGCACAGTTTTGCTAATCCAGAAAGACTACCATGAGAAAATGTTGTCACTGCTTAGTGACAAAAATGCATGCAAGCCCCTGAAACATTACCAAGATGTGGTTACAGGAAGAGGGTGATAGATAGTCTGAAGCAATTAGAAAAGTTCCGATTTAGCAAAGATACATAAACAGGAAGCACTTTTAAGACCAATTGTCTGTATAATCAACTCGGTCACCTATAACATCTCTAAGTTTCTGGCTTCGATCTGTTATTGTGTTATAATGTTGTCACAACAACAAAATTGCATTTTGTGTTGTTACACATGTGTGGATGTGTGCGTCTGGTTAGCTGCAAAAGTCTTGTTATTGAGTCTGGGAGGAGGGACCTGCAAAACTTCACTTCCCCGCATCTTCGGTGCCGCAGCCTGCCACTGATGGAATTGCTCAGTGCTGTCAGAGTCTCTTGCCAGCACTGAATAGCTCCATATACCCTTCACATACAAGGGTCAGTACTACAGGCAGAAACGTGGGTCTGCCATGGGTTCCCCGCCCACTGTTACCAACTTGTACATGGAAGAAATGGAAAAGAGGGCTTTGTTATCCTACCCTGGAACACCACCAAGTCATTGGTTTGGGTACGTGGATGCAAATTGTCAAGGAACTGACCTCCCAGCCCATTGTTCCTTCAGTGGTGCTAGTTTCCGTCATTATGCAAATATACTGTTTATAAGACTGGGGAAACCTGCAGTCAGCTGAGACTGAAGAAGGCATATGGATGACTGACAAAACGTTTCCCCTACTGAAAACACTGCGTGCAGCTGAACAAAATCAAATTTGGGGGTTTATTTATATTACTTAAAATGTTTTTTTGTGTTTTTACTTTTTTGCAGCATGATGGTCTGTGAACCAAAATGTGATCACATCTTATGATCATGGAGGATTGTTGTCACCACTCCAGTGATGAACATAAAATGTATTTAATAAATGAAGTTTTATTTGAGCAACATTAAGTCTTCACTACTGTGGTCTCAGGTACAGACTTCAGGCGTGTTTTGACTTTCAGTCGTGTGGTAACTAAGCAATGTGTTTGCTCTCTGCTTTTGACGCACACGTCAGTTATAAAGAGGATACATTTGTTCATAATATGGAGCACAGAATGGAACATATGAACAGACTAAAGGTCTTTAACTGTATGTTTTTAACCTGTCAAAGTGTCTCTTTAATACTGTGAATCATTTTGACTTAAACTTCTGCATCTCAAACCACAGTAGGAGCTTCCTGCTGTTGAATCTAGTTAACCACAGCTTGAATCTAAAAATTCTCACCATAGTGTATTGTTGCTTGGCTAAGAATAGTGTTGTGAGAACACACCTGCTTTCTGCTCTGTGGTGAAGTGTATCAGTCACCATTAAGAAAAAAAAAATAGCAGCTTTTTGGCCATCCACCCCAACCACCATCTATTCCCCCACAAAACCCCCCAGCTATTTCTAGTCAGTCATTTCACAGCAGAGCTGTTAAGGAGTGGTACAAACTGTGAAATCTGGTTGCCGTTTACAGAAGTTTATCTGTGAATAGATAAAAATAAATAAATAAAAAGTTAATCAGTATAAAATTTTTCCAGTAGTTGTAAAAATATACATTCCATATACCTGCAGAAATTTACATATCCTGCAAAAAGTAATCCAGCTGCAAAATAAGATGTTATTGACAAAAAAAGTCAGACGTCCAGCTGCTCTCCATCTTTAACTGTGGGCAGATCCTGCTAAATTTGACTGAAGCACTACTTCTCAAAAGTGGGACAGAGACATATTTACCACTGTGTAAAAGACGGTAAACATTTGTGAATGAAGGAGAGGAAGGCTGTTCCATTCATGTTTGTTATAAAGTACGTTTCTAGATACTCAGTTGCCCTGGATCTTGTCATATTCTTGTCATAAGGCTGAACTTTGATTTGTAGGTGCAGTTTGTTTTTTTAGCAGATTAGCCTAAGAAGCTGTCTGGCTGGGTGGAGAGAAACTTGAACTGCTGATTTTTAATGTTAATTAATGGAGTCGATGAGGTAATTGTTTAATCCTCTGTGGGTTTAAGCTTCAGGATTATGAATTTCAAAAAGCATCTTGAATGTGAGCATTATGGGAACTCTGTGAAGCTGAGCTGATTCCCTATAAAGTAGGGCTGCAGCTATTGAATATTATCAAAGCTGAGTAGTCTATTGACTGTTGTTTCATATTATTATTATTCATTTCATTTCATTTTAAATCTGAACAAGAATACTACAAAAGCCTTAAAATAAAAATGGTGTAATACACCCCCCGCTCCCTTTTAGATTTCCCCATTTTGTGCAAGTATCACTGTAATAGAAACTGGGTCGGCTGCCGTCAGCCTTCAGCAGGTTTTTCAAATTACATCATATCATGCTAAGCTTACAGTTCAAATTTGTGCTGAGTCGATCTGAGTAAGATAAAAAGACTCCAACTCCATGCTAAACTATGACAACATCACCGTCACTGCTGCTGTTGTGTTATCAATCTTAGGTAGGGCTGGACGATATGGCCTAAAATCCATGTCGTGTTATAATTTGGAGCACGTGTGATAACAATATGTATCACGATATATTATTTTTGTCTGTATACCGTATTTTCCACATTATAAGACAAACTTAAAATCCTTTAATTTCTTAAAAATTGACAGTGCGCATGTATGATTTCTGGTTGTGCTTACTGACCTCGAACCGATTTTATGTGGTACACAGCGCTCAAAAATCTGTCAAACAATGTTTTAGTACAACTGGTAAGCTACGAAACCGCACTGCTTCATAGATTGTCGGAGAATTACGGCAACCGTAGTCAGGAGCCTCGTGGAATAATCTAGGTCCAAAACTCCGTCCGCTTCATGTCCCAAAGTTAAACGATCACTGTGGCATCACTGAGAGTTAAAAACTGTCTAAATTCTTTAATCTTTAATAAAATGGTCAGGGTTGATGCTTTAACAAGTGTAAGAATTAAGTTTAACATCCATGAAAACAGAATTGATTAATTTTAACAAAGTTAGAAGTTGGCTGGACATTAGCTCACTAGTTTCCACCTAAACATGATATATACCATGTTCAGACTGAGAGATTTCTTAAAAAATAAAACGTACCGCTCTGCTATCACTTCCAACATAAATGAAGACAGAAAACTAAACAGCAGTGACGTTTGTAGGGTTCCTGAAGTTGACTAGCTGGTTTATAATGATGGGCTATGTGATCGCTAGCGACAGAGCTATGTTAGCATAACATAAACAGTGAAGAACAGTGAATGCTAACTTTTTTCCACTCGATAAAAGTTAACGTGAGGGTTCCTGATAAATAGGGACAAATGCAATCTCATGACAGGATGCTTTAAACGGGCCAGTCAGGAGAACAACTGAGATAATCCATCCAAAATACAAGGTTAGTCATTAATATACTGCAACAACATGGGAATAGAGCAGCTGCCAGAGAATTCAACTTTCAACCTTTGGGGTAAAACAGCGTTGTTTACAGCAGGAAGACTCAGTAAAAACAGTGATTTCTATGGACAGCGCTAGCAAACACTCGCTGCCTGACAGTGAAAAAGAAAAAAACATTCCCTTCTCTATTAGCGGAAAAATGTACCATGTCGACCAATCAAAAAATTATCTGGCAACATGTGGCATTTGGTTGTTTGGGAAGAGGGGGAAGTTTTAGGAGTGACACCAGTAAGAAAAAGCGGGCAAACGAAAGAGGGAGAGAGAGCGAGTTTTGATACATGAGAAATGATGTGCTTGTTTGGAAGCTATAGTTAGTGTGTAATGTAGTTGTTGTTTGGTTTTGTGTGTCATTTATACTTGTGTGTTGCTCCAAAAAAAGCCAACAAAGGCAGATTGCAGTGTATCCATGTGAAAAACAAGAGTGACACCTCCCGCTGTCAGACCTGCAGGTTCATCCCTGTAGTGTGCTCATCTGTCTTGTAGTGGACAAGAACTATTTTTTTGGAGTGGCACAAATAATTGATGTGTCATCTTATTCGATGCAAAACACCTGATTGTTCTGTAAATAGTTTTAAATGGTTATTTAAAAAAAAAAAAAACGCCTGAAGCCTTGGCTGCAATTTTAGGTAAATAGTACCATATAACTTTGTTGTTTGCAAACCTTTTGCTTACTTTTTAGAAATGTACAATTTCGATTTGCATTTTAAGTTATGAAAATGATTCGTTAAACATTTTTGTGGTTTTTACAGTAAAAAATATAACTTTTTTTATACTCGGATTTTACATTTTTTGTCTGAATTTAGATCAATTGTGCATCCAAATGAAAAAAAACAACTCCAATTTTAGATTGTTGAGGTTGTGCTAAAAAGAATGATAGTAAACAAGGCCAGATAAACAGCTTTTAAAAGGTGAAATATAGAGGTCTCCTCTAAAGAACCGATTCAAGCCATACCTTAGATTACAGATAGCCCTGTGCACAGTATGCCTTTTTCAGTTTCAGCAAACTTTAAAGGATAATTCACACTTCAGGACGGGAATACTTTAATTTGTTTTATTTAGTTAAGTTAAATCCAATGAAATCCAATAAAAACCTTGTCATTTCAATTATTATTCATAATTATTTTATTTTATTTTGTTTTACATCTTTTTACCCCCCAAAAGTTTGTTGAAATAAAGTTATTCAAATTACTTGTTAGAGCCCCACTGCACAGTCTGAACTGGGACTACTGTGTGTGATGCAGAGAGGTGAAAACTGGAGTTCTTGGTTGAACTACAAAGCTTGTAATCATGTTTCCTGTTGTTTGAACTGTGTGTGTTCAGAGCCAGACGTCCTCTACTCTTCACTGAAGTAGTCCACCAGTCCAACCACTGACGTCCAGCTGCTGGTCTCTAACTGGTCCACACTCACCTCAGACGATAGGACATCACCGTGATCAAAATTTGTAATTGTTTTTTGTCTTGCCCCCCCACATCCATATCACCGTTATTTAAATTTGTTTGTTGGATCCTGTGTGTAATTTAGTTTCTTTTCTAAAACTAAAGGGGATTACAGCAAAGCCGTTGCTTTGCAAATATTAGAATGGTGGGCATGGTTATGTGGTGTTATCAGGGTTTTTTTTTTAAGATAGTGAATCTCTGTTATTCTAATTCTTTTATAAAGTATGACCTGCAATGATTGATTCAGCCCATAAAGTCAGCAGAAAAGTGTTTAGAGGTGCAGCTAAACAACTGCTTTCCTTTTGACTTCTCCAGGACTGGATATTTTTGCAGCCACAGCCAGATACAGACAGAAACTACTTACCAGAAATAACCTTAGCTGCAAAAATCTAACAAAAGATTCTGAAACCTAAACTCACAGGAACACATGCAGGGAGATAAATACAGATAGAGATGGCCCGCTTGAAGCTGATGGTCCGGTGCGTGTGTCAAAAAAACAACACACTGCTTCAGAAGCACTGTGTCAAGGCTTGATTTGTTTGGCCAGAGTAACAGAATCAGTGACATCCGAAGATTCATTTAAGATGTAACTGCTTTGGTACCTGATTCAGTGGTTTATAAGGAAGTGAATCATTTGCGGGATTTGTGGAGTGTTTTGATGGTGATAGCGAACAACTGATCATTGTATTGAGAGATATGGAGGAAGAGAGGAAGTTTGGTCGTGAGGAAGTATTTTGAGTTGATTTTGGTGAATTGGGTGGGTTTGCAATCTTTGTGTTCTTGTTGTTTGCTTTTGTTTTGTCTGTTCATTTTATCTGAAAATGTGAAAAACTTAACCCTCATGTCTTCCTTAAAAAAACTCACAGTCATTCCCCTAGGGGGCCGCAACGGACCCGCCACAAAAAGTGCTATAAAT
>VUQR01033723.1:0-10257 GCA_015108515.1 Hemichromis elongatus
AATCACACCTGGTCAGAGGCTCAGTCATACTGCAGGACATACCACACAGACCTGACCAGTATAAGAAGCAAAGAGGAGAAATCCAACATCACGCTCACTTTGAATGGATCAGGGGTTCAGTATGTGTGGATTGGTCTCTACAGGGATCCCTGGGCCTTCTGGTCTGACAACACAACCTGCACATTCACTAACTGGATGTCTTCTGAACCGGGAAACCTCAATTCAATTGAGTACTGTGGAGCATTTAATTTAATGACAGGAAAATGGGCTGATGATTTCTATAAAAACAGTAACAATTTTTTCTGTTTCACAGGTGAGATCCAGAACACAAACACTGTAAGATCCTGTCATCATGTAAAATACTAATGTTTGTGATTTTATATGTGGTTCATTTTTAGCAGTGACAAAGCAAACAGTGCTGAAAATGAAGCTTCAGTCAGAGGCAGACATGAACAGCACAGAGATCCAGCAGCAGGTTTCACAGCAGGTCAGCAGTTCAGTCACTAACACAAACTTGACACAAGTTCAAACTATGCTTCATGTTTTTCATAATCTGCACATTTTGTCCAGCTTTCAGGCCTCATGCTGTCAGAAGGACTGACAGACTTCAGGATTCGTTGGAGGAAAGTCCACAGTTACCATGATGACCAGTTGAAGAAGCAGGATGGGGACGGTGACTGCAAAACTGAAGTCTGACTGGACTGAACAGCTTCATGTGTGAAGTTAATAACATGCTGTGCTGTCTTAACTTTTATTTCAGTCTTTTATTTCATAATATTTAGATTGCCAAAGTGCCACTAATAACTCTTTTATTCAGCTACAGTTGTTGTTTTTCAGAAATTTTTTTAATTAGAGGTCCATTCACTGTTCATCTTGAAGTTTTAATATGTTGTAGTTTCTTGAATGCATCTCTTTTAAAACTATAGACACTGTCCTGGCTTTTTGTGCAAGCAGTTCATTAGGATCCATAGCTCTGTTTGATCGTGTTAGCAACTAACTGTAGACGTAAATAGGGGGATTTGAGGTAAGTGAGGAGATGTAAAGCAAAAAAATCTGCTGAAAAAACATTGTACTGTTTATGTACTGTTTCTGCTCAGACTGTTTGATAACCTTTTGAGAACCATATAAACGTGACCATAACACTCTCAAACGTGGGAATCTATTGATTTCTGAATTGATTATATTCATTAGCACAGAACACTGAGATAAACAGTCTCCTCTCCAACCTCTTACCTCCTAAAATTAAGAACAGAGTCAGCAGTAGCTCAGAGTAGATTTATTAGACAATTATATTTGATGTGATTTGATTATTGTTTTTTTGATTTTTATTATCATTTGATTCTGCTTTTGCTTTTCTCCTGCTACATTGCTTTTAAAATTCCTGCAAATAAAATTTCATTTGTGAAAAAATTCATGTTTTTCATAACCTACACATTTTGTCCAGCTGTCAGGCCTCCTGGTGTCAGAAGGACTGACAGACTTCAGAATTCGTTGGAGGAAAGTCCAGAGTTACCATGACAACCAGTTGAAGAAGCAGTCTATTAACATGCTACCCTGTATAGTATGCTTCTGTTACTCCGGGAGTTCACGTGCATAGTAGGTGTGACTGATAAGATTTGACCTGCAAGACTATTCAGGTTTCTTCGTATCAAGGTGAGCAGGGAAGACACATGGATGTGAAGGTAGTCAACCTGTGTGAGTCCTCTCACCCACATCGACTCATAGGATCAGGGATTAGAACTTCCTCTACAAGGAGCTGAACCAGACTTCCTGTATAGAAGGTTCATGTGCCTACCAATTGACAGTAGCTTAAAAGGTGACTGTTAACATCACCTCAATCTTCAGCTATGCTAGCAACCTTACTTTTCTCTCAACATCATGGCAAGTGTTAAGAGAAGTGGAATTGAGAGAGATTCAGCTTTCATCTTATTATTATTATTATTATCATATTTGTGAAAATAATAAATAGACTGGTTCTTATATAGCACTTTTCTGATTACTCAGATAGAGTGGGTGAATGAGGCAAGTGCTTTAAACAACTTGCCTTATTCACCCATTCACACTTTTTCTAAGCTTTTATTTCTATTTCTTTTATTTCTGGTTATCTAACATTCGCACACATTCATACTCCAATAGCTACAAGGCTGCAGTGGAAAGAGTCCAGCGCTGCCCCCTGCTGGATGATCCACAGCTGCCCCCAGGAGCTCTGGTAGACCAGGCCAAACACCTGGGCAACCTGACCTCTGTTAGTGGTCTTTTTTTCCCTTTTGGGAAGTACAGGAGAATGCCTACCTTTTAAAACATTTAATTAATTTCAGCAGTTGAAATTACAAGTTCCAGCATGCTGGACCGCAATTGAATCAGTGGTCTGCTTCACAAAAAGGATGACCCTGTAAGTGGGCAATACAGTTTAATACCACAGCAAAAACAAGTATTATTATGACTCTTCTTCTGCTAAACAAGCCGGTCCCTCCATCTAGCAACTGGATCTTCTTCTGCACTTCATCTACATCTGACCTTGTCTGCATCTGCTCCTTTTCCTGGAAAGAGATAGAGAAAGTAAAACGGCTCCCCCTCTAACCTTGCTAAATTAATATTATCTAGCAATTCCCAGCCTGTTGTTTTCTACTTATTATGTAAGTCTGTGTAACCGATTTCTGCTTCAGCCTTCTGTAACAGGTCGGCCCAAACAAACTCCTTGATTCTGTGTTGTGTTGTGTTTTTGAGAAGACAAGGAATATCTGGTTGATTGTTGCCAATTCATTTCCTGAATGGAAACATAACGGCATTGGATCAGTGCAAAAGGCTCACGACACACCACTTCGCACAGCACACTATGACATCATGTCCCATTAGCATTCTGCTTTAGCATACAGTTTTACACAATATTAAACAAATGAAAAATACATAAAACTGGTTTTGGACATGTGCCCACTAAGCATTTATTACACTCTGTGCCCGTCAGTTTATCAAACACGTTTTATGTACATTATGTGAGGAACAACACAACTCACCCCTCATATGGCTACAGGAGTAGGCAGGTAGTTGCGGATCGATTTTTTTGTCGGTTATCATTAACAGGAACACAGTGGAAAAACGATATAATTCGGATCGTTTACCTTGCAAGGAATTACCTCCTCTTCTGCCTTTTTATAGTCATATGCGAAATACAGCTGTATAATGGTGTTGCAGCCCTTTGGCGTGCGCACTCACAAGAATGGCTGAGCATTAGCTGAGTTATGTGTGGACGTATTTTACCTCCACAAACAGCCAAGATGGAATTTGCTATACATGTGGCAAGAAAGTGCATTGTTGTGGCAACACCACTAACCTCGTCAAACACCTCAGAGTAAATCACATCACAGAATATGACGAGCTTATGTTGAGGTGAACTGAAGATGAGGAGAGGAAGGGGACAGGTGCTGCTAGGATGAAACAGAAATCTCTTGCGGAGTCCTTTAGTGCTGCATGTTTAAATAGCGCAAAACTTCAGTTTTTTAATTTTTTTTATTTCTATATGATAATTCTGCATTATTATTATTATTATTATTATTATTATTATTATTATTCAGCAATAAAAAAAAAGTAGTCTGATGTGCTATAATTATTATGAAGGTATAATTCGAAATACAATAAAATATTACATTTTGTACAAAGCATCTGTATTGAAACAGTATCATCAATACCACCCTGAATTTGGCTTGGTATCAGATTGGAAAGGAAATCAGTGGTATCGCTCATCACTACTGGCACCATCTGCAGCCATCTTCACCTAATCGGCCACATCAAGAGGGGGTTGCTGTTTCCCCATTACACTAACATTTGTGGCAAGTGGAATAATACACTGTTACGCCTAGGACATTCCATTCAGAGTCCTTTGGTCCATAAAAACAAAACCCTGACTTTAACTAGTTATGATCTGTAAGCATGTTTGCAAATCCCTCTGCACCTCAGCATGTCAGTCGAAATAATACAATCCAATCATAGCGCTGAATTGATGCCTTTGAACCTTATTACTCTCAGTGTTTATGAGCACAAAGTGTATTTAAAAATCAATGTGTATTTAAAAATCACCAAACACAGCTTTATTTAATTATTTTATTCCAGTATTCTATCCAAATCTTCATTATTGTTCTGGTTTATTCTGTATACTTTTTCTACGCCATCTCCTTTAGAATAAAATATATGCATAGAATACAAGCTCCAAAATACATTTTGGTGCATGTATTCTGTAATCTGTAAGTAGAATACATTTTAAAAGTAACCTTCCCAACACTCAGTATACATTATTATCATGAGGAAGATGATGAAAACATGAATAAGGCTAAGTTCAATAAAACTGACAATTGTCAGAAAATGTGAAGCACAAAATAAAAATGAACAGGACATTGACAAGTTATCCTGTGGTGGTGAACAACCACATGTGCAGATGAGAGATGATTCAGAGCAAGCAGATCGAATGTCTAATGGTGGTTTTGCACTCGAGTCCTGTGTGCAGCCCCCTGTGGCTAAGGAAAGTTTCAGCGAATAATCTACTCTGTTGCTCCTGCAGAAATTAACAATCCAATAAGTTTTTTTTAAAAACATTTAACCTGGAGGGTTTTTTTATGTATGACTCACATACTTTAACCATATCACTTTAGTATAAAAAGAGCACTCCTGTCACCAGTTTGCATGCATGTTGAATGTTATCACAAATGAGTCCCAAATTTTATTGTGCCTTTACAGCAGACCTATTTTAGTCATGAGATATTCAGACATCCTGTTGTAACGTAGGGGAAGGGTTGGTCGTAGCTGTCACAGACTATTAGGCAGAGGAATCACTCACAGGACCCTGAAGTTTAGCGAGAAGGTGAAGGATTTATTTATAATGTGGCACCAACTGAGGATATATACATATATACGGTGAGACGGGGGGGTTGGGGGGGTCAAAGGTGATGGAATGTCCAGGACAAGCACACACTCCTCTTCTACACAGTCTGCGACTCACTCAGATAGTCCAATCCTGTTTGCCACACAGTATTCCTTTGCTTTAGCACAGTCTGGTCGGCCGTTAGCTCAGATCAAAAATTCATGTGTACTGCCAACATAAAAAATGTTTTCCCTCCATAGAGCCCTATCCAAACCTAATCATCGATCAGTTCATTGTCTGGTTAACAAAGTAGTATTCTCTGAAATGGGGAGGAAGAGTGAAAAGTCCTCCTGAGAAAAATAAAATGATGATTGTGGAAACTGGCTTTTAGAAGAATCACTGAAAAAGGCAAATTCACATAAAAAATTGAATCTATCCAGTTATTTTGTTTTTGTACAATTCTAAGGTATGTGTACTTTACTTGAGTTTTCCTTTTATTTCCAATTTTTTATACCAACATCTGTACTTTTTACTCCTTACATTTTAAAAAAGGGGCTCATTACTTTTGGTTTATTACATTGAAAAGAAGTTTGTATTTTGCATCAATGTGAGCCTTCAAATATCAAACTTACTATGGTGTATCCATCAGTGGGGCTTATCATAAACAAATTATTTTTTAATTTCTTACTTCGATTACATTTCAGATACTCAGCCAATTGTTCCTCCTCTGTTAAACTCTGTAGCTAACCTCAGCACCGGGATGCTAGGTTCTCAGTCACTCTTTTTTTCCCCAGCTAAATTCTGCAGCTAACCTCTGCACTGGGTTGCCTGGTTTCTCGGCCACTCCTCCTCTCCCGTTAAACTCGCAGCTAACCTCAGAACCAGGTTGCCACTTCTCAGCCACTCTATCCTCTTTTTTCGAACTCTGCAGCTTACCTCGGCACCGGGATGCCAGTTCCTTCCACCTCCACTCCACACCACGAAGCTGCGAGCAACTCCTGGTAAAGTTTTTTAGCCCAGGCTCTGTTTTTCAAGTTAACACTGCCCAGTTTTCTCTTACCTTCACGATCCCTCCTCCCAACCCACCAGCCCCAAAACTTTCTCCCGTGTCCTCTAACCTTCACTAACAAATCTTCACCGGTAAATACATAGATTTATCTGAAGCCATTCTACCTCCACTCACGCAGCATGCTCTTCCCAGGGTGCTATGACAATATTAAGGTCTTCACAAACCCCGCCCCTTCTGCCGTTTTTTGGGGACCATTACAACGGAAGGTGGTTCTCCTCAGCTTGGCCTCTCGAGTCCCGCCAATATATCCATGAGCGGTTCCTGCCTTCTTGAGCCGTTTTTGAAATCTATCTGGTAGTCATTGCAGCCTTTCCGTGGGGCTACGAATGGCCAAGAAGATCCATCCTGACTCGCTGTGATGATCTCCAGTTGCCTATATAATCAACAAGGTTGTAGCATCTCTCCTTCCATCATGACCTTTATCAAGTGGCTCACACATTGAAAGCCTTGGCCCTCCAGCCAGATGCTGCTCCAACTCCAGTTTCTCCATTTAGCCTCGTCATTCGTGATCTAATCCCTAGCGTGGAGGGACTCATCAGCATCTCCCAAGAAGCGACAATAAATAGTCTTGCAGCAAGCATACTGTCCAACTACTGGACCGCTTGGAACACGATCTGTTCTTAGTAACTTTCCGTCATCTGTCATTGCAACTGTCTCCAGCTTCATATCTTACGCCTTCTGGTTTCTGAGCATCAATCCCCAAGACATCAACTTCTTCGCCAAACTGCTTACAGGTCCCCCATGCCCAAACATCACATCATCCTGGATATCATTACTCGTAAAGGTCTCCTGCCGCAACCCTACACCGCTTACCCCTTACCTCCGATATTCTACTTCGCCGCATCTCTACCCTTCGGACCAAGTAGAGACAAGTACCACTTCTTGGCAAGCACCTTCGAAGCTATGTTCCCGCTTGCCTTCTTCAGCTTCTTACGCCATTCCGAATTCACCGCCTCATCTTCAAAATTCCTTCTATATCTTCACCCATGCTGTGTGACATATACTCAGTCTCCAAAGACTGCCTCATCTCCTCGCTCAAACAAAGCAAAACCAACCAATCCGGCAGCCCCACGCCTATTTACCATTTCAAAACAATCTCACCATTACATCCCTTTGAATCAGTAAGCCATTACCTCCACCTCAGAAAATCTTAGCATGCCTTCCCTTTAGATCCATGGTCCATCACCGAATCCAGCCACCCCGTAATCGGGTTATGGTTTCCTTCACACTTCGCCAAGTGCTCTTGTCATCCGGGATTCCTCCCTATCTCTACCCATTCCTCCACATCAACGCTGCAACTCTGCCTCCCACAAGGAATCCCCGACCATACAATCAAGCTCCTCAGCCAACGGACATCACAAGCCCACCAGTCATACATTCGCAAAAATCTTCATGACCTCCAAAACACCACAGTCTTCTCTTCTGTAGGGAATGCCTTCTTTGGGGATCTGCCTGGCCTGGGAGCCGTTGCCAGTCCCCTTCGAGGCCTTCCCCAAACCGCAGCACCGGTTCATACATCTTCATCCCTCACCGCTCATCGTTCAGAGGTTGTGGTCCCGGCTAGTGAAATGATACTACTGTATGTATTAAATGCATATTTGAACGATTTGAACCAAAGCAGCAGCTCTAAATAATGAGTCTCTCACACACACACAGAAGAAAACTGCGACTTGTTTTAGATTGAGGTTTAAGGTTTTGTTTTAAAATAATTTTGCATTCTCCTCTGTCACACCAACCCTCTGGATGTCCTCCTCCACTACATCCATGAATCTTGTCTGAGTTCTTCCTCTTTTCCCGCTGCCTGGCAGCACTGTCTTCATGATCCTGTGTTTAATATATCCACTCTCTCTCCTCTGCACCATCTCAGCCTGTCTTCTGATCCTGGACCATTTTCTCTCTTTCTTGTCTGTATGTTGATTAATTATTCTTACCTTTTTCCAGGCATAGGTATGGCTGACCCAACAACCATTGACACACCTGACTTCACTTACATGTTACCTACATTTTTTATAACCTCAGATTGTTTTTGTGTGCCTTGGTGGATTTTTGAGAAGCAGTATGAGAGCTAAGCCTCCTGGTTAAAAAGTAGTTTTCTTCTTTAATAAAGGCATAAATATATGCCTCCTGGTTTCCCTTATCATAGAATAATTTTTTTTGAGTCTAGACTTTGAAGAAATCTGCCAGATCGATTCTTGCCTACTAATAAGCTCTACCTTGGCTCCTACATGGTGCAACCTGGGATGACTTATTTGTTTACTGGAAAAACAGCTACCAGAGAAAGACTGTGAGCTCTAATTTGACTTATCTGCATTTAAATTAGGGATGGACCGATCCAATATACAGTATCTGTATCGGTCTGATACTGACCTAAATTACTGGATTGAATATCGGGGAAAAATAAAAAATGCAATCCGATACTATTACAAAAGCACCTCACAAAACTTGCGACATGACACAACCCAGCTCATGACCTTTTTGCCTTTATTTAACCAGGTTAGTCCCATTGAGATACAAGATCTCTTTTGCAAGAAAGACCTGGTCAAGACAGACAGAGCAGCAGCACAAGTTACAACATTAAATACATTCACACTTTAAATCAACACCCCACTTAGCACGTCGAAGCAGCATGCATCACATGATAGAGCGGCTGTGGCGTACGAGACCTCTTGGTGGTCTATATATACAATGTCATAGATGTTTGTCTTTGAGTGAAGATTTCAGGTGACAGGAAATATAAATAATTGAATCTTTACTGAAGCTCATATTTGAACCAGAGTTCAAGTTCACTGCTGTAATAACTAATAATGATAAATATAATACTAACTGTAATATTGGCCATATTATATTTACATTACCACAGTGAGATGAGTTTAGTCTCATGAACAACATTAGCTAATTGTTATTTACTAGCTAATCTTAAAATGGCTGTTCAGTACAGAAATCATGTTTTTACAGTCCTGTGGTCTCAGCCTCAAATACTTATCAAATCAAACAGAGCTCGTATTAAAACAAACAGATGAGCAAATTAATTTTCTCCTTCATTTCTGTCAAACAATGCTGTATGAAAGGTTTCAGTGGTTAGTATCATGGTTGCTAGGCAACCTGAACAGCGCGACAGAGGCTAGACCGTCCCATTTCACAAGCCTTGCTCTTCCGGCCTTAGCGGTCTTTAAGTACGCAGCCCTTGAAGATCGTTAAGGCTGCAGAATCTGAATTGGGACACAGCCCCTGAGTTGGGTATTTCAGTGACACAGTTAGCGCCCAGTTAGCTCCTAGCGTTTCTCGACATCTCTGCCTCTTTTTCGACATTTAAACAATGGATTCCTCAGTATACAAACGTTTCTCTTCAACAGAGAGCTTCCCCCAATTGAATAACAGCGCTGTAAAATAAGAAGAATGGCGCCTAATTACAGACGTAATAATACAGCTTTAATATGTCACGAGAAGATTCATCAGCCAGATTAAGTGTTTACTAACAATTAAAAGTGATAGTGGACATCATCATCACTATTACAATCAATCCTCTCCACACAGACAAGCATAAACACACTCGATTATCACTAAATAAAATTTAACGCAAACCCAAACACGATTTCTAATGACGCTAGTTCAGTTTACAATATAACTCATTCTAAAAAAAAACAAAACCCAAAAAACAATATAACTCATTCGCAAATCAGCAGGTGGCGCTATCTTCGTACACTTGGGAGAAAACTGCCATTAAACCACACAGTAGAAGAAGAAAACATCTGCACATGCGCAGTACGAATCGTGTAGACTCGATCCGTAACTATCTTGTTTTTTCATTTTTGTCTACATTATATTGAAATGTTTCGTTACTGCAAACATTTTAGAGGTACTTATTATTATTTTTAACATCTTAACAGACACTCTGACCCGTAACTATCGTGAACTGGTCGAGCGGATCCTGTTATTCTGTCATGTAGCCACAGCTTCTGTAAAAACTGTCTGAAGAGATCGTGGAGAACAAAACAGGCACGTGAGTGTCCAATATGTAAGGAAATATCTTCAAAGAAGCATCCACCTTTAAACCGAGCTTTAAAGAACTTGTGTGAGTCGTTCTTACAGGAGAGAGATCAGAGAGCTTCAGAGGCTCTCTGCAGTCTGCACTCTGAGAAACTCAAACTCTTCTGTCTGGACCATCAGCAGCCAGTGTGTGTCGTCTGCAGCACCTCAGAAAAACACACCAAGCACAGATTCAGACCCATCGATGAAGCTGCACGACAACACAAGAAGGAACTTCAGGAAACTCCGGAGTCCTTAAAGAAGAAGTTAAAGGTTTGTGAAGAAGTTCAAGTGAAGTTTGATCAAACAG
>VUQR01033725.1:0-11527 GCA_015108515.1 Hemichromis elongatus
TTGCTGTAGATTGACCAAGACTTCACCATGATGTTTGGAGAGGAAGCGTCCGGCAGATTTTTGGCAAAATGGCCAACTTTTTTCAAACCTAGGATCTTGACAGAGTGCCAAAAACTGACTGCTAATGAGCACATAGAAGACCTCTTGTCTATGGAGCACAACACAGGTGAGACTGATTAATTTAGCTCATGTTTCTCCTTTAAACATCTCAATTATTAATCATGTGAGTGTGTCTATTTCTCCTGTTTTTTCCCCAGGCTGGGACAGTGACTTGTCAAGCCTTCTACTGTTGGTTCACTTGCTTCCCCCTACCTCCAAAGGCCACAAGAAGAGTGCCAAAATCAGCTCATGTCAAGCTGTGGACCATGTTGTGAGATATTTGCAGGTATGCAAGAATAAGTATACTTATGGGATAATACGGATGTTACTACTTTGCATGTACAAGTGTTGTTTTTATCGGTTTAGACGTTTGAGTGTTGTTGTGCTACATTTACTGACTTTTATCATGATTCTTTATATTTTGTTGAAGATGGGAGCCAGTGTTGAAACGTTCCTTGCTGGTACGGAACCGGGACAGCCCTTCCTCCTGTGTGTTGGTGAAAAGAAGAACAGCATCCAAAGATACAACGTCATCATTGATCAGAAGGCCATCCCTTGCAAGGCACAGACCTCCTTGGCAACTTTCAACAAACTCTTCAAAGTACACTTCATCTTCAGTGTCAACTACTATGAATCCCTCTACAACTTTTATACGTCCACCCAAACAACAGTTTATAACATTGATGTAGGAAGTGGCAAGGAAAGTCCCAGAGTCAAGGAAGTAAGAGCAAGATTTCTACATGATGCTTGAGGTTATATATATCCTTGGATACAAATGTTTCTTTGTTTTGTTTGTAAGGCACACCACAAAAGTTCTGCAGTGCTTTGTCAGCATTTAAGACTCCACCATGGTCTATATCCCAGAAAGACATTACGTTTGAAATGTGGACAGTCCGGATATTGTTATCATTTTGCACCTATTCAGGTTTTAAAAAGCATCTCTTTCGTTTTCATAAAGATGTTGCTTTGAATAATACTGCTGGAAACATGGACACTCAGAATGAAGTTGGTGAGGCCTCAGCTTCACAGGCCCTCAGCTCAGACTCTCCAATAACTACACAGCTGCCTCTCTCGACAATAATCACATGCTAAATATATGTGAGTCTGTTGTAGCACAGTTGCGAGCTTCAGGTGTGGCAGAGAGCGCAGTCCAAGCAATGGTGGGTTCCATGGAGGAACTTGTAAGTGACATTGATAGGCAAGCAAGAGAGGCTGTTCTCAATTGTAGCTCAGAAATTCTAGGAACAAATACAGATGTTCTTATTTTCAGAAAAATAATCAACATCATTGTACATGATGGCCAAGCTGTTATTGTTGGCAAGTAGGGTGGACACTGTTTATTTTCATGATCACTTCAATGCATACTGTATCAACGAAAGAGCAGATTCATTTTCTGTTTTTCCAATTAAGGAGTTAGTTTATTACAGACCATATGACAAACAATTTTCTAACGAGAGATGTGAAAAACATACATTGTGCCACATCGTGTAACCTTTGTTGAGGCCAGTGCTGTTTTTATGTGGTGTGCTTGTTTAAAATACAGATGTATTTACACTTCAATTTGTGTGGTTTTCTATTTAAATTCAAGAGGCGTGTGTGTTTTTGGGACTGTCATTTGGAATTATTAATTGACCTATTTTCAAAATTATTTTTAATTTAAATAAAATCTAACACTTTCCATAGTGTTAGATTTTATTTAAATTAAAAATAATTTTGAAAATAGCGTTGTTCTAACTCTGCCACAGTGTTACCTGCTTAACACTTTCAAAAGTGTTGTTTTAACTCAATCTAGAGTGGACCAATATAGACACTTTGAAAGTGTTGAATTTAACTCCCTAGGAGTTGATTCAACACTTTGGAATTTGCTGTGTAAAAAGGGTCTAAGACGTCACAGACACTAATTTTGTCAGTGAATGTAACACTTACAGTATACAGTTAGGTCCATAAGTTACTGGACAATGACACTTGTATGCTATCATAGTGGATTTCAAGTCAAACAATCACGATATGATTTAAGAGCAGACTTTACTTTTTATTATGGGAGGAAGTGGATGTAGTGGATGATGACGATATTGTTTCCATGGTTAGGAAAAACAACTTCTAACCAAGTCAAGAGCTCTCTGGAGGATTTATGGGTTTCAAGAGACGTCTTCCTGAGTGTAAATGCAACTTTACATTTACACTCAACAAAGTTCAGCCTGCTGGTTACCCTGAGAACAACATGTCCAGACTAGATTTTGACAGAAAAACATCTGAAAGAAACGTCTGTAAAAGAAAAGATGTATCAAAAATATTTTCAGACAGATTAAACCAAGATTAACTTGAAAGAACTATGAGAGTTTTGGAAAAGGAAAGGAATACCTCATTAACTAATGCGTATTACATTATCTTTTAAACATAAAGGAGGCTACGCAATGACATGGGCATGTATGGATGAGTGGAATTGGGTGACTTCTGTCTACTGATGGTGTGACTGCTGATAGAAGTAGCAGGATGAGCTGTGATGCGTAGGGATACGCTCTCTGCTAAGATTCAGACCAATGCTGCACAAACTGACCAAACAGCGCTTCACAGTGGGAATCACTAATGGCCCAAAGCTTACTTCACAAGGAGTACTTACAGTACTCCAGACAAAAAACTGCAGTATTCACCAATGCCCACGTCAATGACCTGATCACAGTTTAATACTGCACGCTTTTTAGATATTAAATAGAGAGACCCACAAACTGCAGTTGACTGCAGTAAAGCGCTGACAGGGCATCCAAGCAAACAAACATGATGTCCATGACTTTTACCTTACACTTTATACATACTTTTAATGGACTTCAACCAAATCTTGAACATTTGAGTTAAAATCCAGAGTGGGAAACTACACAGTGTGTGACAATTATTAGACAAGTTGTTAAGAAGTTGTTTTTGAGGATTAATTTCATGATTGAACAACTACAGTGCTCTCAGTCAATCCAAAATGTTACATATATATATATTTATATATATAATATATATACATATACATATATATATGTATGTATGTATATATATATACATACGTATATATATATATATATACATACATACATATATATACGTATATATATATTATATATATAAATATATATATATATATAATTTATTTAATCAGAAATAAACTGCTTAAGTGATTCTTGACATTATTCTTGACTGATACCAAATTGAAACTCTGGTGAAGATATGAAAGGGGAGCTTTTATTATTAAATAGAAATGCTCTTGATATCACATTAAAATGCTTTTAATTCTCTTCCATTATCTTTTGCCTCCTCAGGACACTCCTTTCATATTTTTCTGTTTCCTTCTGTTGTAAGTCACTTGAATTGACAATTCCCTCCTGCCGCCTCTTGACAGCAGGTAGTACTTCCACCACTATCTGCAGCAGCTCAGGATCACTTCTCAGTCGTACTCCCCCAGGTGTCAGTGACTAATCAGCGTGCTCTTTCAGCTCCCAGAAACTGCAGCACAGTTTCTCCTCCTGAGGATGATAAATATGCTGCCAGCATCCAGATGCATCCATCCAAATGTGTGAGGTTCCCATGATCATATAAAAAAAAAGTATAAAGTTGAGCACAATGAGAAAAAGGTTAGTTGTTATGCATTATACAAATGTGACTCTATTTTACTTTACTAAAGTCTATTAAACCTTTTTTTAAAAAATGATAAAATGAGTAAATGTGTAAAAATGAGTCCGGTATAAAGCTGCTTTACGCTTCATTGAGAGCTGCATTCTGGCACATGTGCACCACAAAATCTGGTCTGAGTTGGAAGTGCCGCTTCTTGGTGGGTGCAACTCTTGTCTTAGCCATAACAAGACTACAGTGGACCTTGTCGTTGCTGAGGTACCTAATATTGGAGCATACACCAGATCATAAATCACTAGCGTCACAAAAATGGTGCAGTTCCGCTTTTACAATGTCTGTTAGTTCTGGTGGATGGTAACATCTAGGTACCACAACAAATTTTAGTCTTTCCAAACCATCTTTTTTTCTAGTCCTCCCACTGAGAACATAACTTGTTAGAAGGGGTCATCCCATTCAATGCCTTGGCGACACAGTTGCTGTGTAATACGTTTGCCTCTTAAGGTGAAGGGAGCTACAAACCTAAGGGGGAATCCCAGCGAAGTGGCTTGACCACTTGATGCCGAGCACATGACCTTCAGCGGTTGTGTCAGGTTTGAAATCCAATGATTCTGTAGTGTCTGGTCTTTCTGAGAGTTCCAGATGTGAAAGTGCATCACTTTGGTTAGAGTTGAACTTGTGTAGATGTAGACCGCCGAGTCTTCAAAGCGCTTGTGTTTCAGTTAGTCTATCCTCTACATCTAAAACTCTGAGGCCTTAGGATAGTCTGCTCTTTAAAGTCTGTCTCTAGGACTTTGGGTACATCTCTGGCTGATGGTATGGGCATTTATTTGACTGTGATTCTGTGCACATAACTCTGGTTACCTTCTCTGTCTAGGTGGGGATTACCAGAACCAACAATGCTCCATCCCAGTATGCCATCCTAGTGTAGTTCTTTGTGCAAAACATTAGTTTATTTTGCCTGTGATGACCTCGGGAGCCTAGTGCTGATGGACAGTCATAACCAATCAATAGACCTACTTCACAGTTCTGCAATGGCTGTAACTTCTTAGCTAAGCCTTCAAGGTGTGGCCACTTAAGTGCAGTTTCTTTGGTAGGATACAAGACTTGTCAACTGGGATAAAGTTACAAGAGTAGGCTTGTTCTATTCGGACATGAGTCTCAGAGTCAAACCCACGCAAACCTACCCTGTAAGTTGTTGGCAAGTTTACTTGCAAACTGTGTTTGCAAAGCTAAGTTGCTTCTTTGCAAAGGTCTAGGAGTGGATACTGGGATTGAAGGAGACTTTGCTTGGATTACCTCTTTTAATGTGCCTCTCTTCTGGCGCCTTTTCGCTCATTAGGAATGGTGAGGCAACAGGATTACAAACTACTTTAGCTTCGTTTTGTATGAACTTTGTAAAGCAAGCGAAGTTGGGGTAGTCTTGGCTTTTCTAGCTCCTCCACTACAATGGGGCTCCATCTCTGTACTATCCACTCAGGCAGTTTTCTTAGAAGCTTATGATTTTCCTCACAATCATTAAGAATATCTTAGTGGATAGCCACTGCACAGCTTTAAAGAAAATCTGCAAACTCTCTCAGTGCTATGGGATCATTGGCAGCTATTTTGGGCCATTTTGTGAGTTTAGCCCTAAAGGCTCTTTGGATAATGAATGGACTGCCATACCTTTCCCCTAGAACGCTCCAAATGCCAGTTTATGCCTGCTCACTGTTGCGGAAGAAATATCCCATTTACTGCCTTTCGTGCCTCACCTGCAAGATAGCTCTTTAGATACAACATTTTCTCAGGCACAGGTAAACATTTGTCACCAATTAGTACCACTAAGGATACTTTCCAATCCATAAACTTTAGAGAGTTGCCACTAAAGATGGCGAGCTCAGGTACAGGAAGTCTGTTTAAGATAAGGGAGCTGGCAAGGAGATTTGCAGAATTTTCTAAGTTGTTGTAGGACGCTAGATCATGGCTTTCACTGTTATTTTGAGCGCTAAGGGCTCTTACTCGTGCAGCTGCTACTTTCACTTCACTGTCTGCCTTTAATTGTTGAAGTTTAGTTTTCTCCTCCTCCAACTTTGCCTTTGTTTCAACTTCCTTTATTTTTCGCTCATTTTACATTTGGCTGATCTTGGTTTCCTTTGCCAGTATTTCTTGTATGGCGTTTGCTTGTTCCACTTTAGCTGCAAGTTCAGTTTCTGCTTCCACCTCACGACTGCCAATAGATTGAGTGTGCATCTGAACCATCTGGGAATGACGTTATGTTTAATATCACTCATACTCCTTCCTTTTCAAGGCAATCGTTAAAGAGCTGATCAATATTTTCCTGTCGTTTAGCAATAACTACACAAATGTCAATTGTAAGCACCGCACATTCGTTTAACAATGTCTGGCATCATAGATTGGCTGTGGCGAATGGGTTCATAATGATGTTGTACTACAGCGTGCTTGTCTCCTATATCATGACTGCAATTATTTAGCTTTTTAGGTGAGAAGATGGATTTTAGCTTTGTTCTGATTTTTTTTAGCCGCCTTCTTACAAGTGCTGTAAGCTTCATTGAATGTCTTCTCATTTCTCTTTGCCTCATATTCCTGCATTTCTTTACCCTTTTTAGCTAAATGCCTTTCACGATTGCTGGGTCTCACTCCTCGTTGCCCTGAGGTGTCAGCTTCTGTAGCAGGGTTCAGCAGGGTTTGTTACTGTAATGTGTCTGTTGCTCTATGTGATAACGTCTGGACTTAAATTTAAGTGAGTGTTACTTTAACCTTTGGAAACAATGCTCACATCAGATGTTTACACCATGTAAATAAACAGATTAACACCCACATATCGGACAAAATGTAACTGTAAATACTGATGCAGAAAAATAGAACTGGGCTGAAAAGTCTATTGCTTTATTACATATTCAGGTTGTGTATCTTTTTTTTTTTTTTTTACAAGGTAACTAAGTAATAAAGTAACTAATTACTTTAAATAAGTAATCGGTAATATAACAGGATTACTTACTTGAAGAAGTAATCTGCAATTAGTAACTAATTACTATTTTCAAGTAACTTGAACATCACCAGTCGTGTGTTGTTCAGTTTCCACGGCAAATTCTGTGTGTGTGTGTGAGGCTCTCGTTGTGTCCTTATTTCCATGCCAGCTTCATTTGATTCATGCTGAGCTGAAAATAAACAGAATTTTACAGACCAATGTTCTTTGTGTTCAGTCAGTCAGTGAGATTTTAGTTTATGACTTCACCCACAAGTTTTAATCTGACTCAGGCATCATAAATAGCTACCATCTCCTGTCTCCTGCTGACACGGGTTTCAGAGAAGATGAAACTTGTGCTGTAGAAAGTAGTTGAGCGATGCTGCAGAGTCTCGTTTAGATAAATCAGTGAGCACTTCTTAAAGGAAAACTGCATCCCAACCTCATTAGATCAAGAATGTTTCCACTTCCAGAGCAGACTCATATAGCGCAAACAATGCCTTTATCCCCTATAATTAATTACTGACCACAAAGTTTTCTAAAAGCCAACAATAGAATCATAGAAAAGAGGGTGTGTGTAATGCTGAGACACACATGTTCAGTACCTTGAACTTGCTTGTTTTTATTTGGTTGACTTAAATGCAAGGGCCTCGGTGGAGCCCCTGATTCTGACTCATAGTTAATTTCCTGTATTGTTTGAAATTTAAATGCCTTGTTTAAATATAACTTTCATGCTATTTTTACTATACATACTTTTTGCATTCTTTATTGCTTGTAATGTTTCCCTTGAAAAAACAAACATACAAACTCCCCAAACGTAGTCTGAGACAGTCTGCTGAAAGCAAGCAAAGGTGCAGAAATCCATTTGCTGCAATGGATGAAAGCATTCAGTTCCCTGCAATTCTTCTCCGTCAGCTTTGACCTTTTCCATAATTTGTCTTCTTGCAAGTAACACGGACACAGTCAGCCATCACTATCAAAACAATAACTCAGACACCACAAGAGGCCATTGTAGGCACCATCACCATCAGTCACTATATTGATACATGCTAGTGTCAACACTACGTTATGTATTAAGTCATAAAATCATCTGGCTGTGGATGTGATATGCAAGGCAAATATTATTTGGGTTTGAAATATAAAACAACGGCAGCTAGGCCGTAACATATCACATCCCATGTATTTCCTGAGCACCTGCTGTCAACCTGCATCAAAATTGCATCCCAAGCATCTTGGTCTTTACTTTATTGTCATTACATGGGCTTTATGGCTGTGCATACTTTGTGATTTATATAATTTTCCCAACTCCTCCATAGTAACGGTATCATTGATATCTACTATGAAAGAAATACACAGCAGCATCTCATGACCCTTAATGTTAATTATAACCTATTATCTAAGTCTTAGCGAAAACCAGAAGTCTTGAATGCTTTGGCTTTAAGATATTTAATAATGATGCTCCTAGATTTACGTCTTGATTAGCAGAAATGGGTGCAGGTGTTTAGACAATTAAACTGTTATGTTAGGATAAATTTGGGCAAATGTAAGGATGGACTGTGACAAAGTCTACAAGTCTTGTTGTTTGTTCCTTTTATGAAGTGGTTAGTATTTTTTCTTTATCAAAAGTTGTACAAAAACTGGCAATATTGTCCCAAATGAGGATGCACTTGAAAAGCAAAAGCTGGCTATTGTGGTCTGTCCCCACAGGTCACCTATTAAAGTACAAATTAGTAGGTGACCTCAGTGCCTATTTGAACCCCCAGCCACCACCATCTATAACCTACAATGTGCATCAAGACTTGAGCAATGGAAGAAAAGGGTCTGCTCAATCGTGCTTTCTTTTTCTTCATGTTTGTTTATTGTTTAATCCTGAAGAAGTGGGCATCAGCATGCACAGTGGAAGAAGACAAATGGACGGTGTGGTGCTCTGGGCAATGTTCTGCTAGGACGTCTTGGGACCTTTGGGACATACCACCCACTAACACATTGCACTTATGCTCTGTTATGTAAATGATGTTTCCAGATGGTAGTGGATACTTCCAACAAGAGTGACCTGACAAACAACCTGCAAAAACTCTTCAGGAATGGTGGAAGAAAGATAACAGAGACACTGTAGATTATTGCATGTCATTTTGATACTTATATATATATATAAAGTATAGGGACATGACTGTTGTTGTCATGTTGTTGTCAGAAGCAACGAATATATAAATGCACACTGTTTACATGTAAACTTGTGTTTGCTTAGACTTACAGTTTATAGAAATCTTTGCTTTTTTAGCTTTAATAACTACAATATAAGCATGGCCCTTTAAGTAAGCAACAACACCCATTAGTTAAGCTAATAGATCTCATTCATCAGATCCTGTCCTACATGACTGCAGCCATATGGCAGAAAATACAGCCCAGGTCAGGCACAGGAACATTGATATGGATGATTTTACGAACACGTCTGTGCAGCCAGCAGTCAAATATTCAAGGTTTTACCCTTTGGCTAATTTGTTTAAGCAGGAGCTCAAGCTCCGCTAGGCACTACTATTTCAACTTTTGAAAAGTGCCAAAGATAACAGTTTGACAGGCATAAAATTGTATTTTGGCACCAACATAGTGATTCAAAAAGAGTTATTAGAGAAAAAATTGTCAGAAACGTGCCAAAAATAAATTGTATTCAGTTTGCAATACCATCTGGAAAGCATTTGATTGGCAATGGATTCATTTTTCAGCATGACAATGATCCCAAACACACAGCCAGTGTAGTAAAAAACATACCTGGAAAGAAAAGCACACAGTGGAAAACCATGGATCGGCCTCCCCAGAGCCCCGGCGTCAACATCCGAAGAAGATCTTTGATTGCACTTCAACAAGCCTGGATAACTCTTCCTAATGAAAACAGACAGAAGCTGATCTAAATGTTCAGGCTGTGTTGAAGAAAAATGATTGTCATACCAAATATTGTGCTCATTACAGTTTAGCAAAATCTGTTTTCTCCTCATATACTACATTTTCAAACATGTTTTTTCAAGTTTCAATAAGGAAATTATGGAAAAATAATGGTAAAAAAACATTGTGTGTGATTCCGCATTTAGACCACATGGATTTCACGTAACTACGTTAAATTAGCAATGATTAGTTGCTGTTAAAGTAAACTTAGAGTAAATTAAAACTTCAAACTGAGAGTTTGATTTCAGAGCATGAAAGAATATTTTCTAACTGAATATAAAAATACTCCAAAATAAATACTAAAATTAAATGCATTTAAATGAGCAAGACACAACAGTTTTTTAGCAGAAAATAAATAAATATATTAGAGTTGTTAAATAAAATATGTTGCATTGTCATAGTTCTCACAAACCCTGCACAACTACAACAATATATCGACTGTCTCTTGCAGCTTTCAGCATGGCCATTTCACTTGCAGAGGAGAAAATAGGATTCACTATTCAAAACATGCTTTCATCACACACCAGAGCATGTGCAAGCTGAAGCAATTAGCATCCATTTGGTCCTGTGTAGGCCCAGTGTAATTCATTTAGGAAGAGACCCTTTACGGAAAAACTATAAACACAGACAGAAACAAGTAAAATGAAATATTAAGGCTTATGGAAAGATCTCCTATGATTTATTTAGAATGTGCTGTGGGAATCAAACTGAGCTGAAATCTTTATTCCTGTATTTAAGTGCCACTCAATCCCAGTTACATAAAATGTATCGTACCAAGTGTGATTATTGTTGCGCAACTCACTTATTTTCTGTTTTATTTATTTATTTATGAAATGTGGACTTGCTTGGTATTGATTTTTAGCTTTCATACAGCTACAGTGACAGGCTCAGGCTTGAGCACCAGTGGTCTACCGCTAATGGTAACACAATAACCAAAGTCAATGGCCTCCATGCACCAAGCCAGCCATCCATCTCAAGGTAATAGGTTTATGATTTATTGAAAGATATGTCCCTAATACTCATACGCCTAACACTCTTTAATCGAAAACCCTGCCCTCTGTTTTGCACAGTGGTCTCCAGCGCTGACCGTTGTGCCTTTTTTATTAGAAACTGTGAGCACAGTTTGTAATCTGCCCTTTGCTGATTTATAGCAGTAGCCCCTCAATTAAATTCCAATTCTACCTGAATAGCCAGCACACATGCCCATGTGCTTGGGCAAAATGTAACATGCTGAGTGTCTCAAACGCTGAACTATGTCCTCATAACAATTGTTGCCAGGGCAAACAGGGTTGCTATGCAGGGCTTAAGTCCAGGAAAGTGTATACATCCCCTTCTATTCAGGCCACGTTCTGAAATGCTTTGGATGATACAGCGATGCTGCTTGTTTTTCCTGCAGCGAATGAAAGAATTCACAGTTAAATTTTACTGGTTACATATTTAGATTTTTATCCCCTCCAGACGAGCTGAAACAGAAAAATGGCCTTTGGTTTTACCCAATCCAATCCAACTTTATTTATATAGCACTTTTAAAAACAACAAAGTTGACCAAAGTGCTTTCCAGTAATAAAACAAAGATAACAGTTAAACCATACATAATAAACAAAATAAATACATAATTAAAAAGGAAGATAAAAATAAATCAGTGTATATATTAAATATTAAAACATGAGTAAAATAAACAATAAGATATACAATGAATAAGATTAACCAAGTAAAAAGATTAAGAGTGATCAACAGCTGACTAAAACTGACTACAAACTGACTCCGATAATACTCCTAGAAAGCCTTTGAAAAAATGTGTGTTTTTAAAAGTGATTTAAACATTTCAAGTGTTTGGGCCAACCTAATATGGAGGGGCAGTTTGTTTCATAGTTTGGGGGCCACAACAGCGAAAGCTCGGTCCCCCCGGTGTTT
>VUQR01033735.1:0-14025 GCA_015108515.1 Hemichromis elongatus
ATTTTTCCTTCAATTAACCTCTACTAAAATTAAGCTGTACATACCTTACTGTCCAGCAGTGTTCCAAACACCAAAATAAAGAAGCCCTTTTTAAAAACAGAGTAATGTGAGTATCAAGGATTCAGTGATTAAAGATGCTACTATCATAGTATACAGATTTTGTACCTGTAGTGAATTGAAGAATGCGAATGCAATATGGATTCCTTCATTTGTTGGATCAGCCAGAATTCCAGCTCCCAAACCCCAAGTTATGCCAAAAAATGGTGTGAGCACAGCCAAGCTCTTAGCAATAACCAATAAAACGTGCCTTTCATCTGGTTGTGCAGCAGTTGTTCCGACCCTTCTCCTTATAATTTTGTACAAAACCACAATCAGGATAATGAGGTTTATCACCACTATTAAAAGTGCAGGAATCACAAATGCCAGCAGAGCTTTGGACTTATCCCAGTTGAGCCAGCATATGGTATTTTCTCGGATGTATGCGTTGTCAGGTGCAGTTGCAGCTATAGTTACTGTTGCAATGATGAGAGGAACTCCGTAGCCTAGAAAAAGTCCAATGGCCAGCAAAGATATTTTAGACAAACCCCCACCGAAAACATTAGTTGTTCGGTAGAGCAGCAGCATAGCCGAGGCCAGCATCCAGAAGAAAAGGGCGAGATAGAAATAATGGATAAAAAAGGTAGCTGCAGTGCATGCAGGGGGGTTTTTAGCTTCTGCATCTGAAATGGCCGCTCCAATTATAAACCAAATGTTTGCAATCAGGAGGGAAACGGCGATATTAACAATGGCAACATGACGTAAGTAAGAGGTTTCATTCTTTCTTATTTTTCTCCAAATGAGGCCTTCAATGATCAGACATATGACCAAGGAACACATGGAAATCCCGACTCCAATGTAGGTTATAATGTCTAAATAGAGTTTCCTCGGACTGTTCGGGGACATGAGGATGGAGAATGAGGTCAGGTGGTTGCAGTTGCAGGTGACAGTTCCTGTTTCATTTAGGTTTACCACTAACTCGCAGCCCTTGCCGTCCCATCCTCCCAGACCATCAAAGAGGCTGAAGTTCCAGAAGACACATTCAGGGTTTTTCAGTGTATCATTTAAAATATCAAATGTGAAAGAGATATTATTGATTTGGCCACTGGACTGAACAAGTACAACCCTGCCGTTTATAGAGTTGAGCGATGAATTAGCCTCATTTCTTGCAGGTAGTACGTTATCTAACGAATCAAATACTATCATAGTGATTGTTTTGTTATCTCCATTAGACTCTGGTATTTCTATTGCCACTGAAGAATTAAATTCAGAATTAAATTCAGCATTGAAAGTGTCTGTAAATGTAGTTCTGTTTAACTGAATAAATTCTGTCTTAATGTCAAAAGTTGTATTGACAAGATGAGATGTTATTATTTCAAGGGAGTCCAATAATGATGAGCTGACACTTTCACCATCGGTGTTGTTTAAGATGCTTTTGGTGTCATTGATGTTCAAAATGTTCCATGTTTGCTTTGATTCGTTGATGGTGAGAACCCCTGCTGTTATCAGGACATTCTAAAGTAAAAAGATGAGAGTGATTTTAGATTAAAAAAACCAAAAAAAACATTTACTGAGTAGAATGTGAAAACTTCTTCAATCTCTTCAACATACCTCCATTGAATCTCTGCTAATTGAGATATCAAAGAATGAAGATTTGTTGGCTACATTGGTGAGTACTTTCACAATAGCTTTAATGTTGGGAGGAGATGTAATCACTTCATCAGCAAAACTGACAGTGACGTTCTTAAGCTGTTCCAAAAATACTGGCAATGTAGTGGCAGTCAAGAGCTGTGAGATTTGGACAGAAGAAAAAACGATGTCAAATGGTAACTCCACTTAATAATTTTAAGTATTCTACTTATTTTTCTTTCTTCTAGTTTTCCTGCTGGTTTAATCATAAATGATAGACTTCCTTTTAAATTTGTATCACATATGAGGCTTCTGGTGCATTTTTCTCATTCCTTTTCTAAGAAGAAAACTGGTCCACACACAGGACCACTGCACATCAAAATAACAGATATTCATTCATAGATTGATATGGTGGTACTCAGACAAGGAGTACACAGAGACTTTTGACCTGCTATGCCTGTCTTAGCTGTCACTCTAAGCTACAGGAAGCACAGCCTCTTATTAGGAACGCCCCTCCACACACCACAGCAGTGAGAGGTGGTAAACAGGCACAGCCATCTAACTCATTGTGCTACGCTATCCACACCAAACACTGAGCACACAGCGGCAGTAATGTTACATACTAACACAAAAATGGCAAATCAACACCTGATAACTGTAACTGCTGTTAAAGCACTTTATCTTAGAACATGTTAACATCAGGTATAAGTCCTCGGGCCAGCAGCCCCTCCCCCTAGCCTACAATATCATTTAAAGGTTTCAGTTGCAGCTGCAGCAAATAAAGGTTTAACACATAAAAAATTTGTTATATTTAGATTACATAGAGCCAATATACTGATATATAAGTATTATTACTACACATTTTCTAGTGTTGGTAGCCAGGGATCAGTCTGCCAGGGCCTCTGCTACTGTTTACTGCTTGACACACATTGCACCTGTCCCCTATGATGTGTCTTACAGGACTGTAGGCCTACAGGTGGATGGGTCCATGTCCCTTTTGCAGGCTGTGCCTGGTCGGCAGAGATGGCCAGTAGCGCGTTACCACATAAAGTTTGAAGGTCTTTAGTGATGTAGTCTGCCAAAAATTAGCGACCTCTGCACACTATGTGCCTCGATGTCTGGTGACCCTGTGATTTTACCATTTTGTGGCTGAATTTCTACCATACTCAGTCTCTTCTTCAAAGTGAGAAAGATCAAAAAATTGACTATGGACTTTAGGAGGACCAGGAAACCAGTGACCACTCTTTCAAACTTGGGGGTTGATAGGGACATTGTGGAGGACTATAAATACCTCAGAGTGCACACTGGCAATAAACTGGAGTGGGTTAAAAACACCACTGCACTCTACAGGAAGGGCCAGAGTTTTCTATATTTTCTGAGGCAGCTGAGTTCTTTTAAGATCTGTTGGATATTACTTTTAGTGAATGAATCTGTTGTGGGTAGTGCCATCCTCTGTGATGGTGCACGCTAGACTCATTTAAGGAGGTGTCGGAGAGTAGGATGTCTTGTATTTTGCACACCACTGTTGCTTGTGAAGCTTGCAGACAAGAATTTCACTCACATGTGCTGTACCAGAGTACCAATAATGTGATGTGACAATAAAAGTGATTTGATTTGTTTTTTCTTAATCTAACCAATGATTAATGAACTGTTGTTAGAAACAACCAGAGAGCTCGGTTACCTGAGACTCATCAAGCAGTTTTTGAACTGGCAACAGGATGCAGTTGTATTCAACATCTTCAAATTTTCTATCATCCTTACACACTGCAGTTATTTCTCCAACCTTATTTGGTCCAACCAATTTTGGATAACAGGGCACTGCAGCTTTGTAACCTACATCTCCTTGGCCAAATGTGTCATTGTTACAGACAGCGGCTATAAAGAGAGAGAAAAAGCAGTTTTAATATGTACTTTTCATTTTGTATGTATGAATGCAAAAACTTGTGAATATCTGAATGTATTAACTAATACTCACTCTGTGAGGATAACTCTAGTGTTATTGTTTTTGTAAATACAGGTTGAGTTTTTGACTGGCAAATGAATGTCTTTTCCCCTTGTTCACAACCTTGAGGTGTAATGTAGTTATAGGTAATCAAAGTATCAGTGCCTAAACAACAACAGCAAAAAAGTTAGTAAAATATCCTAGAGAGTAGGACAGTATCAAGATTGAATAGTTACAAAATAATATTAGTCACATATGTTTTATTGAAAGATACTGTGATATAAAATGTTGTGTCAGGCTTACCTGCTTCAGAAATGCCCAGAAACTCAACCTGATACCCATCACTCACACTGCACTTCAGAGCCATTCTTTCTCCAAGACATTGCACATACTGTCTGATTGGTGAGACTGTGATTGTGGGTTTTGTTTTCAGACTGAAGGATGTTGCAGATTTCTGACGAAAAAATGCTTTGTCGTTTGCACGAAAGAGCCTACATTCATAAACTCCTGTAATTAAGTGAAATGTTCAAAATGAATACACTAAAACCTTACTTTTCAGGAATCCTAGCCTAAAACAATAATGTATTTCAAATATTCATCTGTTAACTAAAGGACACTTTGAGAGTTTCCTGTCAAAGTAGTTACTCACCTCCAGTTACAATATTTCTCAATTTCTTTGTCACATTTCTTATCTTTAAACTCCTTATCTTTGAGGAAGCATTTTCTAAAATAGCTCATAAATTCAGTAAGGCACTGGTTAAGCTTTTTCATGTTTTTGCTCACAGTGAATACACATAAGTTTTTCTGAGAATAACCAACAGCTTTTGTGTGTTAAAATATTGCTTGCATGCTGAATTCAAAAACAGAACATTATATTCTGTACTGTAAAGACAGAGTCCTTTCATTTCCATGTATTGCGAGGAAAAAAACTGGACTGCACAGAACTACAAGGTAAAGTATCAGGCCATTCACAATATAATATTTCAGTAACAAACACATACTCTATTTGTCCACCGATTGTCATAAACTGCCTACCTGCTATAATGTGCATGCAAACCCAAGAGGGTAAACTGTTTGTCTGCCCCCCACCACTGATTGTACTATTTTCCATCACTAAATGATTATTTGAGAAGTGAGCCATAGAAACTGGGAAAAACTGTATACCAGAATATCAGTATACCTTTGTAGATGCTGTTGTGGTCTTTAAACCACTGTTTAAAATGATTATACTGCTCAGCTGAAGTGTAACACCTCAGCAAAGAAAAACATTTTTTTTGGCTTTTGTGCCGTATTACTTTTGTGTCGTATTACTTGTGTATGACCTGTGTTTTGGATGACATGTACACCTATATACACTCTATATCTATCTGTGCTGAACTTACATACTGTACATTCATGTAGTTTCTCGTGCACCAGACATTTTGCGCACATCTATCTATTTAAAGGGTATAATTTTTTGTAGGTTTAGAGATTTAGGCCAAAAAATAGGATACCTTTTTAATACATAAAATAACTGTAGTGTTATACTGACTACAGTAACATAGACTACTGCACTTTAGCCAATTTGACTGAAATTTTCTCTATTTTCTTTTAAGCAGGTATGAGTGATTGATGCACTGATAATGCATATTCACTGTAATATGAATTTTTCCCAGCCAATCAGAATTTTTCTGTTGCTCTTGCCTGGGTACTAATAGAAAACTGTGATGATGGACTTACATTTTAATTTTATCAAAATATTAAAATTAAATAAATTTTATTAAAATATATTTCTATTAAATGTACCAATCCATTTCTTACCATCGTCAGAGCTAATAAACCTTGACACAGTTAAGGTTGATATTCCACTGTTAACTGAAATTCTGTGTTCTCCATCCTCATATATGAGCACTGTATTACGTCTCCACTCTGCTCCTGAGACAGTGCCAAAATTGAGGTCCACTGGTGGAGGGCCACATGTTACAGTCACCGTTTGCTCATAAAATCCATCATTTGGCAAAAACGTTAGGGAATCCGAGGCTTTAAGGACACAAATGTCAGACAATTATTAAACAACTATCTGGATCAATAGATATTCACAACATTTGAAAGCTTAAATGTAAAAGACTGCCTTACCTTCAAATATCACAGGGTATAATTTTGCCAGATTGTTAAATATTTTTAAATTTAGTGCCTGAAAGTCTGGTGTAATAGAAGAGGGAGCACTGACTTGATATTGGGCAATGGTACTTCCACTCCTGCAACAGAGAATAGTATTGCTTTAAAAATGTAACCACAAAAGAGATGCCAGCTCATTTTCTAGGAGCTTGGAAAGAAAAGTGTCTGGACCTCTTAGTTGCTTAAAGACGGTAGAGGATCATTAGTAGTAGAGGATCATTAGGGGGTCCATTGACCCTAGAACTGAGGAAACTTCTCAGATGAGAAGTGAAACATCTTCAAGCAAGAAGTCCAGACGCTTTTCTTTCCAAGCTCCTTAGACTACGATGACCTGGATGACTGAGAACCTTCACAGACATATGCCAGCTCATATGTTCTTACATGTGATGTGTTCATGCACACATACCAAACAAGTTTCATGCCAAATAATACAAACATCAAATCCCCTTAATTATGACAACAACAATTACTTTACATTAAATTGAAAGTAATTAACAATTCATTTTTTTTATCTACTGGGTAAAGGCTGAATATCAGACTATTTCCAAATTATATGTTTTTAGAATGATTGGTGACCATGTTTACGTAAAGTCTTCATTGTGATGAGGCAGGATAGATTAAAAAATGCCATTACTTAAAAGTTTGCTGTTTTAGTTTTTGTATTAAATAAAGTATATTGTACACCTCGTGGTTAACGGTAATAAACAGAATCATTGACAAACCGCAGCCTTTGCAAAGTCCAGAACCGAGCAAAAATGAATCTAGCGTCTTGCTGGCAATGCAAACCAACCATTTGTTTGTGAGGCCAGATGTCTTGCAACAATGGGTCCATATTCATGGGCCTCAATAGCAAGCAATGGGGCAAAGAACACCCTGAGGACTGCACATTTCAGGACCTAGACTAGGTCTTTAACTGCAGTTATAGGCCTTTTCTAGGTCCTGAAATGTTGAACATATAAATTCCTCACTTGCCCGGCAGGCAGTCATTATTATCCTTCAAGCTCAGGTTCTGGCAGCTTGAGGGTCATGCACAGGATCTTTGCTGTTCCTAGGACTGCATGATTCTGGATAGACCTCAGATATTGTTCCTGGCATCTGCTGGACCCTTTTGGGCAGTTTAGGAATCACTGCCCTGAGTGCTCTGATTACCACTGGGACCCATGTTGCATTCACCCTCCACAACATTCTCATTTAAAGTATAAAAGAAAACAATAAAATTTGAAAATTGTGCCCTTCAAATGAAGTGCTTGACCTGAGAAAAATTAAATGAAATGGGAAAAAAACTTTTTCTGTTTCACATCCTTAGTGATAAGTCTCAACCAGTTTTGCAGATAATAAATCTCATCTTAAATTTTAATAACCGAAGAGTAGCAGGGGTTCACTTTCTCCTTAACCAGCACTTTAATGACGTTAAATAGTGTTTTCCAAAGCAATTTTAAGAAAATTAAAAAAACGTGTAGTTTGAGTCCAAATGGTTCTCATGTTTCCTAATTTTTCCGATCTTGTCATTTGGGGACATGTTGGGTGCCCGGAAGCATAATATGTTGACGATTTGTCACCTAGCGTAAAATGTTACGCTTTGGGAGTGAGAACTGTTGCCTAGGGTGCATTTGTAATTTCTGGCTAACTACCCTCTGTTCTACCTTGATCTCAGCCTCCTCTTCTTCATGTTGTGTTGTGCTCATTGTACCCAAGCACCTCAAAAAGTGACTCAAAGATGTAGATCAGCTGGTTGGTTTTTAGTGATTGTTGCAGTAGGGATAATATGTAATGATGTAATAGATTTTCATGTCATATAGTCTGAAAAATCAGCCACAGAAGGTCCAGGTTTCTAACCTTCAATAAAGCAGCTGTTCTTGGAGGTTGGTAATTAATCTCATAGGATGGGGATGATGATATTGATATATGAACAATATATTAAATGCCCGACCAGAGAGGAGAGGACACTGGACCACTGCTACAGCACGATTAGCGGGGCCTATCGCACGATGCCCCATGCTGCACTCAGACTTTCTGACAACTCGTGATAAATCAGATCCCTGCGTACAGACAGAGGCTGAAGCTCTCCAAACCTGTCGTAAGGACTAAAAAACTGTGGAGCAACGAGGCTGTGGAGGAGCTTCGCACGTGCTTGGAATCTATAGACTGGGACAAAATGAGGGCTTCTTCTAACAGCTTGAATGAGTTTATGGACACTGTCACCTCCTATATCCACTTCTGCAAGGACAGCATTGTGCCATCACGCACCAGGGTGAGTTTTAATAATGACAAACCCTGGTTTAATCCTAAACTCAAGCAGCTGCGGCAAGAAAATAAAAAGGCGTTCAGAAGTGGAGACAGGGACTGCTACAGAGAGGCCAAGTACAGATTCAGAAAAGAAGTGGACATTGATAAATACCAGCACTCTGAGAAGATGCAGCAGCACATCTCAGAGAACAACTTTGCCTCTGTGTGGAAAAGTTTTAGGAAGATCACCAACTACAAGCCTAAAACCACCCACTCCATTAAGAACTTGCTCTTGGCCAACATCCTCAATGACTTTTACTGTTGTTTGGATGAGCCATCAAGCAGCCTTCACACCTCCATCAGCCCCAACAATAGAGACACTTTGGACACACCCCCCATCTCTCCCACTTCCCCCACCAGAGATCCATCACCACCTTCAAAAACGTCACCCACAGCACCCCCCTCCTTACCCCACACCACCTCCTCCCACTACAACTCTTCATATTCATGAAGCAGATGTGAGGAAACAGTTTAAGAGCCTGAATGCTGGGAAAGCTCCTGGCCCAGATGGTGTGTCCCCTGTCACTATCAGACACTGTGCATATGAGTTGGACCCAGTGTTTTCTGGCATTTTCAATTCCTCACTGCAGGTATTGTAATGTGCCTGTCTGCTTGCCTGTCTCCACCGTAGTCCATGTCCCCAAGAAGCCAAGGACCACTGGTCTAAATGACTACAGACCTGTGGCTCCGGCATCTTTGGTCATGAAGTCATTTCAGCGCCTGTTTCTCTCCTATCTCAAGACCCTCACGGTCTATAGAGCCAACAGTTCTGTAGACGATGCTATCAACATGGCAATCTTCTAGACCTTCTCCAAGGCAAGCTTTCCCAGGTGAATGTGCCTGATCCCATCTGCCGGTGGATCACTGACTTCCTGAAGGACAGGAAGCAACGTGAGGTTGGGGAAGAATTTCTCGGACTCCTGGACCATCTGCACCGGCCCCCCTCAGGGCTGTGTTCTTTCTCCTCTGCGCTTCTCCCTGTACACCAACTGCTGCACCTCCAAACACCAGTCTGTTAAGCTAATTAAGTTTGCAGATGACACCACCATTATCCTACTCATCTCGGACTGGGATGAGTGTACTTACAGGAGGGAGGCTGAATGTCTGGTGTCCTGGTGCAGCCTCAACAACCTGGATCTGAACGCCCAGAAGACAATGGAGATTATTGTGGACTTTAGGAAGCACACAACCTCACTCCCCGCCATCATCATTACTGACATCTTCATCAATACTGTGGACTTATCCCATTTTCTGGGTATCTCCCTTACCCAGTACCTCAAGTGGGAGCCCACCATCACCTCCATCATAAAGAAGGCCCAGCAGAAGATGTCCTTCCTGAGACAACTGAAGAAATTCAACCTGCCAACACGGCCGATGATGTAATTACAAACTGCAATCATTGAGTCCACCTTCACCTCCTCCATCACTGTGTGGTATGCTGGAGCTACCACCAGGGACAAACAGAGACTGCAGCATGTTGTGAGCTCTGCTGAGAAGGTGATTGGCTGCAGACTCCCATCTTTGCAGAACCTGTACATCTCCAGGACACTGGTGAGTGCAGCTCGGATCACAGCTGATCCTTCTCACCCTCGACACAGTCTGTTTGACCTGCTCCCCTCAGGCAGGAGGCTCTGGTCCATTCGGTCCAGAACCTCTCGCCATAAGAACAGTTTCTTCTCCTTTGCTGTTGGACTCATGAACAATAACCATAAGACTGTTCCCACCACTTGCTCTGATACAAATACATGACCCTGTATTGTGTTCTCTGCACCTGTTCCATTTTTGCGTTGATCATCACCTGCATGCATGTATATAAATCTGCTTAGCACTTTTTATTTTTTTAGGTGTTTCTCTTATTGTATGTCTCGCACAAAGTACCGGAGCAATTTCCTAATGTTGTAAATCTGCCCAACATTTGGCAATAAAACCCATTTCTGATTCTGAAAGGACTTTGCAAAAACAGGTGGAATGTTTCAATAACCATATCATGAAAGGAATGAAGAAAAAAACCTTGATAGGAATAGTGTAGTTAATAAAAAAAACATTGTGAGTTACCGGAAATGAATTAATTTTGCTTCTATTCCTTGCTTCAGTCCTTCATCTCTGATCTGTTTGAGACAGTGGCAAAAAAAAAACAGCATAAATATCCCATATAGTTAGTGGGATGAGAACACAAGAAAACTAAATGACAAAGAAAAAAGGCAAATAAAGACTTACAGCGTTGCTAACAGTTATGTGAAAGTCATTGGTTTCTTGATTGTATTCTTCCTTGAATTCAACATCCATAGTTATTTCAAGTGTCTTTGTCATTGGTGTAGTTGTTGATGTTGTTGTAGTTGTTGTGTTAGTATTTGTTGGCATTGCTGTTGTTGTGTTTGGCATTATTGGTGTTGATGTTGCCAATGCCGTCGTTGCAGTTGTCACTGATGGTAATGTAGTTGTAGTTGGTGTGATGCATGGCTTGAAAGCTGTGGAGAATTAAGATCCAAGAAGAAAGAAAGAAATCCACATCAGAGAATTCCAACAAAAATACATGTATTAAAACTTATCTGAATACATTCTGTGAGTATATAATCACATTCAGGTCACATAAAAATTATTTACTAAATTCTTACTTGATATTGGTTCACAGATTTCTCCACCAGGAGGAAGCCCGTTTATGCAGCCACAGGTTTGTGAGGTGACATTATTACATGCTCCATATAACTCACACTTGTCACATGACCAAGCATACTGGTCCTCACACTGACACTGCACTCCTGTAGAGACTGGAGAGCACCCTTTTCAAGACAGTTAAAAGAATGACAAAACAGAGTTTGTAAGTCAGACAGCACTATATAAAAATAATACAAAAATCACATAAATTAGATCCAGTCCTTACATGTGGTGAAGTTCAAGTTTTTTACTGTTAAAGACTCGATTTGAGGGGAGCCAACATTTTTCACTATGTCTCTGAGTACAACAGTGATATTTGGGGGCACACTGGCTGCTTTGATGTGCAATTCAACTGCTATATAGAAGGCCACTGGTGCTGTGAAGGAGAACAGAAAAGTAAATGCATCACACACCTGCCACAATAATGAGAAACAATATTTACATGATTGTGTTGACAACAAGCTCCTATTTTTAATATTCTTTTTCCGCATGTAGGCAACAATCCCAAACTATGACTCACTTGGCAAACAGATTCATTTTTACATAACTAAAATAACTGTATTTTTACAACAAAGGAGATTCAATTTATTTAGATTTTACATTGCAAGTGATAATCTAGAATATTATCCATTTCAAATCTCATACCACTTATTGGTGTAGGTGATGGTGTTGATGGTGTTGTGACTGTGAAAAAGGGGGAAAGCAGTGGTTCAGGTTTAAGGTTCAGGTTTTTAAATTTATATTTTTTCTTTTCTATGAAGCCACAGAATCTAATGTACATCATTCTCTAAACACTACATATTATATCTTTAATACCAAGTGTTTGCTTTAAGGGCATGAAAGAGAACACTTAAAATCCTTTCAATTAACATATGAGCAGACACGTTCACAAGCATATTTAGTGACGGCAAGAGGTTTGGTCTGATAATAATACTGTATCAGCTTTGATACAAAAGCACTTTAAGTTGTTATATGAATACATAAAGTATTAAAAGAGATTAAATTCATCAACAAAATTCACATAAATGGGATGTAATTCCAGATCATTTAAATAGCTGTGCAGTTACAACAAAAGTGATGCAGCTTTTTAAAGTGCTGATCAGGCGCTCACACAAAGACAATTATACTTCATTTCATATGTCATACCATATGTTGTAGTAGGTATTGTTGTTACTGGTGTTGTGACTGTGAAAATAGAAAAGAGCAGTAATTCAGATTTCAGCATACTTTCTTATATTTCAAATTTCTCTTTTCTAATGCAACCATATAACTAAATGTGTTGGTACAACAAAAATGATTCATGTTTTAGGTTTCACAATGCAAACAATAATCTGGACATTCATTCTTTACTTTACATTTCAAACACCATACCAGTTGTTGCTGTAGTAAAGGGTGATCTTGATGGTGTTATGACTATGGGAAAAGGAAAAAAAGCTGCAGTTCAGGTTTCAGTATACATTTTTATATTAAGAATTTGTATTTTATTTTCAAATGCCCCCATGGAATCTAATGTTCATCACCCCTGCATCATTATATATTACATATATCTTTAAGTGTTTGCTTAAAGGACATTCTTTTCAATCAATTTATGAGCAGATATGTTAACAGACATTAGTGACTATTAAAGTTGGTCAAATATTAACACTGTATGGGCTTTAATAATTAGTAATTACCGTTTCTTGTGAATGTTTTTCAATTAATAAATAAAACAAAAGTCATTTACAGGATGGTTGAAAGATGTTCACACACAATTTTTGGAGGCCACATTTGAAGGCTGATTATATCAAAGCCAGGTCACGAAGGCTGCTCCAAATGTGTCCACCTTTTCCCCAGAATGGGTCAGGGCTGTCAGGATTCATAGCGTGGCGGTGGATCTTTTGTTTTGTTTTTTTAAATGTTGGATGGTTCAAGCGGGGCGACCGTAGAGTGAATTTTTGAAAGTGAGTATTGAGTTTCATGTCGCTTATTTATGAGTAATACAAATGCTATAATACAAATGTTTTAATAGCAAAGAATAATAAAACATTACTGTTGGCTAAATGTCGGCAAAGTTATCTTACATTGGTGATGTTTGTAGTTAACACGGTCCAGTTTCTGCTTGGTTTTAAAGCCTTTACTTAAAAATATACACCATTTAGTAGATGATTTTAATCTTACAGAGAATGTGACGATTTTATGGATAATTAAAGTCAGTAATATATTCACAAACAGAACAAGCTGATATGTAAATGCTGCCTCTTTTTCAGTCCCGAATATCACAGCACAAGCAAAATTCACTGCACTGTTGATGTTAGCTTGGTTCTTTGTGCTGCCTCTGTTCGATGGTGTCGAGCTAAACAGACTTTAACGTTTGTTTTAACAAGCTGATGGATCGTTAAACTGAAAGAAAGATGCTTTAATAACGGGAGTCAAACATGTGGTCACTGTAGGGTCTTCTTTTTTTTTTACGAAGTATTTAGTACTTATTTAGTACAAACAGAAAGTACTCCTTATCTCGTACATTTTTGTCATAGTGTATACCACCTAACACTTTCACCTTTCTGTCTGTCTTGCACTCTCTCACTTTTTTCTGTTTCTGATTGTTTAACAGAAGTATTAACAAGTTACACTTCTGTTCCTGCAGCTTATCACACGTTTGATTCCCATCTTAGAGAACTGCAAGTTTCCAGACTCAGGACAGACTGAGGGACCTACAGCTGCACATCATCTGTGAGGCATTGCTACCCTAATAATCTACCAGGACAAAGTCAGCAGTGTGTGAGGAAGAAGGATTCCAGATCATTCAAAGAACTGTATTGTTGAAACAAAAGTAATTCAATTTTAGATTTTTAAGTGAAGTGATCATCTGGAGTTCACACAAAGACCTTCATTCTTCACTATGCATTTCAAACATCATACCATATGTTGGTGTAGGTGATGTCGTTGATGGTGTTGTGACTATGGAAACAGGAAAAAAAAGCAGCAGTTTAGATTAATAATACTTTTTTTTTTAATTAATTGTTTTTTTTTTCAAATGCAGCCACAGACTCTGATGGACATCATCCTGGTAAAATTACATATTATGTCTTTAATATCAAGTCTTTGCTTTAAGGGCATGAAGCAGATCACCTAAAGTGCTGTGTGTATATATTAGCAATGTATAAGCTTCGGTCATAAAATGTCGTTTAAATTCATATTTAAATATATAAATTATTAACACATTTTGAGATGTTGGCAGTTTTTTTTTAGACTAATAAGAACAGTGACTGTTGTGCTTTCTTTTTTGTAAAGACATTTTCTGCAAAATATAGTTTAAAGAAGGAACAAGGAAGCAAGAAGAA
>VUQR01033741.1:0-11575 GCA_015108515.1 Hemichromis elongatus
CTGCTTTTTCAGTAGGGATACGTGATCTTTCTGGACCTATCTGGATCTATCCTGGCCTGTGTCATTTTACTTTTCCCTGCCTCTGTGAAAGGAGAAGTCACCCGTAGACTGCCAGCATCTGAGCCAGATACACGGTCTGTCTCTCTCGTGATGTCATCTAAATGCAACGCACAGTAATAGAAGGTTTTGTAATAAGGCAAATCGCGCTAACATAATATGCGATGCTAGTTGATTAGTTACCTGCAGTATTAACGGGAGAGGACGTCCAAACGCTACCGCTGCTGCTGGGTTGAGCTTCGTTAGTCCGGAGCGGATCAAAAACACGACATTCATTTAAAGCAGTCGCGTGTTTTTTGAGCAAATGCTTTTGCATATTCGTAGTGTTTCCTCCCTTTGATGAAATCTCTACTTTGCAAGTATTGCACGTTGCCCTGTTGTCATCCTTTCTCATAAAGTGTAACCAAACTTTTGAGTATTTGTGCCGCTTAGGCGCCATGTTTCCTACTGGCTAAAAGACGCTACGCAACGTGGTGACGTCATTTGAGGCGACTGGAATTGATAAGGAAATCGTTTGTAAAAATGGCAAACAATTCCAAGGAATTGAAACAGTGGGAACCGGTTCTCAACAAGAACCGGTTTTCAATATCCATCCCTACTGCTGTTCACTGCGTAGGAAGAAAACTTCTTTTTACAGCGAAAAAAACCCCCTAAACTTCTGAGCAAGCACCGAGTACGCTGCCACGGGGAGGAACTCCCGGAGTGCAGGTGAGCGCTGCGGCACACCTGCACCAGGGCAAACCTCCGCCTGCCCTACTCCTGCTAAACAGGTGAAAATAGAGCAACAGGACTGCTGAGTCTTTGATTTTATTTATTTTCTGCTGTGTTTTACTTGCATCTATTTGAAAGGGAAAGTGTAAACACAAAAAACTATTTTATTTTTTATGCTCGAATATGCAGAAAATAGGTTTAAATGTTAAACAAATTTCTTCCACTCAGAGAATGTTGCATATAATAAAATTTTTGCTTGATGCATAAAGTTAATAATAATAATAAAACAAGTTTTAAAAAAACTTTTACATTTGATTACTTTTCATATAATGGATTATGCAGAAAAAGAATTGGGCTGAAAGCTCAATTGCTTTATTACCTATTCAGGTTGTAAATCATGTTATTAAAAAGTAACTAAATAACTAATACTTTTGAAATTAAGTAATCAGTAAAGTAACGAGATTACTTTTTAGGGGGAGTAATTAGTTTCTGATTACTTTTTTCAAGTAACTTGACCAACACTGGTTATGACAAGAAGTGTTCTCAACACAACACTTCAAATAACCAGATCTGTTTCTTTTCTCACCTCCTTTTTGAACTGGCAAATAAAAGATTCTACTCACACCCTGCAACGATTGATGAGGGGACTGAAGGGTATCGTCAGGAAGACACTTGGATGAGATGAAATCTAATGCTGAAATAAAGCAGCATAAAGGATTAGATGTGGCTAGGTACTGTGCGATTGCAGGAACAAAAGGATTAGCCAAAGAGAGGGATGTGGGTCACAGCCGGCAGACAGTGAAACTAGCCAGTCAACCAGCCCTGAGGCCTTCCCATAATCCACCATGGATAGCCAGGATGGTGCAGGCCATGTGTCAGCAGGAGCAAAGGAGAGGGAGGGTGAGTGGAGAGGTGTCATTTGAGTCAGGGCTACAGTGAGCTTTATATAGGCTTAAGTCAGGGCTGTGTAGCCTTTACAGGGGAAGATATAAAGCATTTGTTTTCGCATCTTTTTAAAATTATTTACATGCCTCAGCTTTTCATTGAATATTTCTAAAGGGTTGTCAATTTCCTGGGTCGTGCACTTTGACCTGCATCCCAGAGGATAAGTCATTGAAGAGGATTATGCCACATTAAGCAATTTGTTAACCCTGCAGCAGTAAGTGAACCTTAGTATGACAAAAATGGGTGCATTAAATGCAGTACACTCAGCTTAATATTAAAAGCTTGTGACTTCTGGGGACAAAGCAGAGACAAATGTGGGTACAACCCATGTGATTAGCTTCTGTTGCTATCAGAGGATAAATGGGGGGTAGATGATATCATGATGCAATAATTGCTGTGACATGACCTCTTCACAAGACTCAAAAGTCACAGCTTTTCTTCAAACACAGGAAGTAAGACGGGGCTACAGATCTGATAGGGTGCCAAAGCTGAAAGCAGCCACAGAAACAACGTTCTCTTTATCTTATGAGATCAGTGTGAGTGCAGGAAACTCGGTGACCTACATCTCCTTCAGACAGACATCTGTTACCTTCCAGTTCCTCCCTGTGCCAAAGTGGAAAGCACCTATTACTTTGATAAACCACGTTTGCAGCAGTCCTTGCAGCTACTGTAACTATGAATGTTCAGGTGGAATATTACTTTCTGTAGTCCGGAGAAATGTGTATCAGGGGGGATTTTTGGTGGGGAATTTATTCAAACGTTACCATCTGCAGTGCATGGATAATTACAAAGATTCATGGTGGCATGTGGCACAGTCAGGAGAATGGGACAGAAGGAGAAAAGATGATTATTATTATTGTATCATGTGAAAAGATTGGTGTGTTCAGTCTTGTGCGCTAAACCCTAGAGGTCAGAGTATAAGAAAGAGGATTTACAAACCAGGAGCCAAGTAGATTAAACAGCGGCTGACTCTAGAGTACCTTGTCTAAACTCTTTCCTTCGTCCTAACTTAGGATCAACACGCACAGTGATTACAAAACGGTTACACTGATTACTGCAGGTCATATTCTGAAGACGTTCTATTGTGTAAGGAGTTCATCTGTGTGTGCTTGGAGCTGCATCTGTGACTGTGCTCGCTCTGGAGCAATCAACCAGCCATAATCAAAAAGAACTAGTAGCTCAAAGAGAACAATCAACCAATGCACGTCTGCCACGTCGCCATGGCCTGATTGTGCCCCAGTGATCGCGCAATCAGTTACTATAAATAGCCACTGGTCATCGCTGGAGTATCTAAAAATATCTATAAGCATCATCAAAAAAGTGAACTGATGTCTAAAAAAATACATTTTTCATTAAAAAGATGCCATATGAATAGGAGAGATTGGACTTTGCAAGGTATAGACAGACTGTTTTTAACCCTCTTTTAGCGCTTACCTTCAGAAATTTGGATTTTTATTTCCAAAAATTTAGAAAAAGTAGTTTCCAACCAGCTTATAGAGAACCACACATAACATTTGAGATACGTTTCTATTTGAGTTATTGTCACCCTACTGAAAAAGCACTTCTATTTCTTTTTAAATATAGTGCATATTTTAATAGAGATGGATATAAATATTCAGCTCACACTGTTGGATCTTTCTGTTGCCTTTGACACAGTTGATCATTACATCCTGGTTGAGACTTTGAACGTGGGTTGGCATCTCTGGATTGGTTCTCTATTTATTGGTCTCACGGGAGCTCGTCAGTCATTGCTGCTAATTTCACATCCTCTTCCATCACTTCATCTTGTGCTGTGGTCCATGGTTCAGTCCTGGGATTTTGTCTGCTTTGTGTTTGCTTTTACTTGGACTTCCACTTCAGTGACTGAAGACATCTCTTAGCGTTGCTGCACAGATGATATCCAGCTGTACATGCCAAATTTGTCCCTGTGGTAATTGAGAATATTGGATCCATTTCATCTTCAGTCCTTCCAACTGTGAGAAATGTAGGTGTTACTTTTCATCAGCAACTCAGTTTTGATAAACACGTTGGTTGTCTTGCACAAACGAGGAACAGTTCCTATCTTAACCCTTTAAAGTCAAGTGTGTCATTCTTGATACATGAGTTTTTGACAGTTTTTGAGACTTCAGTGTGACGAAATAATTTGCACAAAACATTTTTAGGCAATACATGACAAAAAAAATGCTAGATGTAGCAAACATGATACAAATTCAGATTAATATCTGCAAATAAATCTTTCTTTTCTTTTTTTTATTTGTCAGAAGGTTCAATAAACACTCAATTTTCTGGCAATTATTATTAAATCATGGGTCAGGCTTTAAATAGTTAAAAAGAAATGAGAATACATGTTTTTGTTTAATTAGGTAGTCAGTTATTGCGATTCGTTATTCCTTTGCATAAGCATATTATCATTATCATTTCAAAATGGTTGAGAATGCTGCTGTGAGGCTTCTCCAAGGACCCATGTGACACCAATTACACTGCCTGCCTATAAACCTTAGGGCTCAATTTAAGTTTTTGGTGATCACCTTCAAAGCTCTTCAGGGTCAGATGCCTCTTATGTTAGTGAACTTCCACATCCATATGTAACTACTGAGTCTTTGAGCTCAAACTGATCAGTGTTTGTAGGTGTTACCTTGGACCAGGTTAAGGACAAAAGGTGGTTGTGGCTCTGAGACTGTGAAAATCCCTTCTGCAGTCTGGATTTTAATTGGACTAAAGATTTGTGGACGCTACTGAAACCTTTAAAAAAGAAGCCCAAGACCCACCTGTGCAGGCTTGATTTTATTCAGTTTATCCACTTATACACTTTAAGTATACAATATCTTAATTTTATTCTTGAAAAGTGTAAAATAAATTAACTTTACTTACTCATACACAGCATTTTTGGGGAGCTGGGGGTGGAACTTGACTTTTTAAAAATGTATTTGTTTTTTTGCATTTTCTAGTTGGATATTGTTTTGACAGTTTTATACTTTGGTTTATCTGAGTGGGAGTGTGTGTAAAAATTACCAGGTGGGATCATGTTTGCAAACCTCTCCCTGCTCACTCAAAAAAGTAATTCCATTAATGAATAACTACCACATCTCATTTTTGCTTGTGCACTTGATTGCGCTCTGACTTGCGTGCTTGTGCGCATGTCAGAGGGCACGAGGAAGTTGATGCATGTGAAATAGGAAGTTGGAGTTGTCCTCTTGGAGGACACAGGAGTCACGCTTAGAAGGATATTTACAGCTTTGAATCAAGCGCAGAAGTGATTCAGAGCACTTTAGATGATGGGACATCCTATCCTTCAACTTTGCAATTGAACGGGCTCTGATGAAATGGCACAGAAGTGATAGAGAGCATGTATAAACAAAGCAGAACTGTATGCCCCGAGGCTCATAACAAGGTTAATAATAAGATAAGACGCCAAAGAATTCCAGTTGAACAATCTCTTTAAATTCATCTAAGGCCGATCTCTCCTTAGGTTATTCATCTGGAGTTACTGTAGTTATCCAGAATCTCTATAAATGACAAACTGTGGCTTTGGCAGGAATTAAATGTAAAGCAGTGTCTCTTCTTCATTTTCTTTTTACATTCCTCACTTCAGAAGCTGAAAAAGTTCCCTCTTTCATTTTAATCAGTCATTAACATTAAAAATAAGTTTACAAATTGAATTTTAGTAACATAAAGATCAGCACAACAGCACTACTTTGCTTATTTTCCAGCAAAATTCATATAAACACATTTAAAGCCACCTCCATATTCCTCCAACTTGCAGTGGCATCAAGCCCCAGCAGTGGTGCCCGACCCACGCTGGGTGCATCAACTACTGACGGATGCACCCATTGTATTAAACAGTCTACTCATGCAAAAGCAAAGAAGCCAGAGATTTCTAATGGAGTCTTGTTGCAATTTTGTTCTAGCATAACTTGTCAGGAACTGAAAGGGTTAAGATATTTAGAAGGGTTATTGTGTATATGGAAAGCAAGTCTGAGCCATGGTAAACACTTCAACACACTCAAGTGACTTCTTATCTAAGCATGGCAAGTGTGAGGGTTCATCTTATTAGACTTTCAGAAATAGACTGGAGTGAATCTCTCCACTCATATGGAGAGATTGGCAGTGCAGTCAGGGAAGTGATTTCAGCACTGCATAGAATTGAATTGCTGGAGGGAGGTTGGTTAAGCAAGGGGTTTAATTTGCTCCGGAGTATGTATTCTCATACTGATACGCCAAAATGTAATTGGAGTCGGTACAAGAGCCGGTCGTTTTCATTTGAGATTTGAGAGTGTTCATTTGAGATTTTTTTTTTTTTGTGTGAATTGTATCATCTAAACAGTATGTTTTACTCTGTCTGGTGTGCACAGTGGATATCGTACAGTTATCAGATAGGGAAGGTAAATGAACAGCGTCTCTGGAGATACAGTCTTATCTGGCACGATAATAAATCTGTAACATGCAACCACCACATGCAACATCGTGCATTGCACCTAAACCGAAGCCAGATACACATCCGTGGTTTCTGATGGGCTGGGGTCATGACATATGGAGATGAATGTCAGTAAACACTGGTACACACACTGAGTCGCAGCCACTTCCCACACACCTTTCCCTGTGTGATTCCTGTGTAATGATCTGGGGAGTCTGGACAGCCGTCTGCTTAGCCTCACCACACCGTAGGGTGCTGAGCTGACTGATAGGAAGAGAACAGGGGGACAAGACAGGAGGAGAAGGTTTCCTTCTTTCATCCTGGCAACTCTCTGCATCCTGTGCAGAGATGTGAGAAATTAACAAACACTGCCTCCCGCCGAGACTAAAAAAGGTACAAGCAAAAATCCTAATGAATGACGGCAGTTCACTGAACTCACCAAGGAAATCAGCAGCTACCGCTAAGATAAGAAACCACAAAGAATCGTCTTACTGTGACTTATGTGTGTAACTTCATTCACGGCATTGTTAAAAAATAAATAAATAAAAAATAAGGCTTGTTGCATGTGTAGTTTGAACCAATTACATGAATGATACGAATCCCATTATTCTTGCTGAAGAACAAAGAGGAAATTCCTTGAGTTTGCTGATGCAGAAACTCACCCCTCTGTTGTAACTCTCAGTCCCTCTATGAATATTTTATATGCATTGTTACAGTGAAACCAAAGACATTAAGGATAAAAAGGCATCAAGTTGATCTTTTTGTGGGGTCTGGACCCTCAAGACCATTCAGCGGGGTTAAAAAGTCTTTCTGGAACTCGCAGCTGAATTAGTCAACAGTAGCACATAACTGCTGTCTGAAGTAGGCCACTCCTGCTGAGCTGATGTATTTTTGTACTTTGCCCTCACATGTAGTCTACTGGTGAGGAGATTTTGTGGTGGAAGTGTTTTTATTTGGCACAGCTAGATAGTAAAAATATAACCACTGATAACTGTTTACGCAGTGGGAGGAATCCTCGGAGGGGTGGAGACTTCCGCCCTTTCCAACGTGAGCCAGTGATGCATAAAGTCAGAAACAGACAGTATCATACTACGGGACCCTTTCTCGGATATCGTGATTTTTCTTCTCCATTCATAAGAACACAGAGAAGGATGAGGTGAGGGCTCATAGTAAGAAGCTTATTTGGGGAATAGGAGCCATTGTCTCAGGAGAAAAAGAAAAAAAAAGTGAGAGAGAAAGTTAAAGAAGAAGAACGGTGGAGGTGGGGTTTCAGATAAAAAGCACAAACCCTGGAGGGCTCTGTAATCCAAAAATGAGAGAGTTGTGACTCTGAGACACTCAATCTGACAAGATGCATTAAAGCAATGGAAGAAAGGGAAGAGGCAAAGCCTGATAAGAGGGCTGCTTCCAGGAAAAAAAAAAGAGAGATGGGATGATGAGCTGGAGATGTGACAAAGGAGACAGTGCTGGAAACCAGCCAACAACAGATCCATGAAACAATAGCATCATCCTGGGCAAAGCACACAATCACTGGGATTAGACTTGTGTGATACACTTTTATTTAGTCTATCTCTGTGCTATGAACCTTAAAGGAACATGTATTGCTTTATTACAGCCATTCTGAGTATGTCTGTAAATAGTGGGTTTACACTACAGACTGTTTATTAGGAAAATGCACTCTGTTGATTACCACGGTGCTGCTAATGCAAAAGCTTCTTTAACATAAAGTATAAAATATAAGCAATGTCTTTTTAAATATACAAAAAACAAAACAAAACAAAACCTTTTTCTCAACTTTATACTGATAGAAGCTGGATGAGTACCACAAGGAATAATACCTTGATTCCATATCAACAGGAAATTCTTACTGACTTCCAGGAAATTGCAACTTATTAACAGGAAATCCTACTATTCCAATTAACAATGCATGGTGATATTTTTATAGTACAGGGTGATTAGTGAGCTAACATTTGCCTATTTGTACCAGAAAGTACTGTAAGCATCAGCCTCATTCTTTGCTTGGAAACGTTTGAAGACTTCACAAGAAGCCAAAGGTTAAATTCTCTAAATAGAAGCAATAAACAGGGCTTTGGGCATTTGAACATTTCTACGTTCATCTTGAAGTCTGCTTGTAATCTGAATACTACTGACCTTGGCTGCATGAATGGTCCATACAGAGTTTTTTTTTTTTTAATCATCTACATTTGTAAAATATTGACCATTAACCCAGAATAGCCAAGTAAATAAATGAACCATAGCTTACATGTTGAAAACTGCATTTGGAAGGAGCCTAAATAAGTAAAGCTTTACATATGAGTCTAGGTGCATATAGTATCATTTGACATAGTTAGTTAACTAACTAAACTGGTAGATGTTTTCTTTGTTGTAACAATGCTTCTTGGCAATAAATCTACTGTTGGGAAGCCTATTTACTTCCTCTTAAATGCTGCCACATTTTTAATGAAAGTGCATATGCGAGTTGAGCAGCAGGGTTGAGCATGTGGGTTGCACCCATTAAAAACTTACCAGATCTTCTCTGTCAATGACAGCTTATTCTAGTACTGACTCTTGCTTGGTGCTGTTTGTTGGATTGGATACATTAACTCTGAAGAAAAGACATATAGTCAACAAATTATTCGTTTAATAACCAAAACCACAGTAGAATGTGGAAGAACCACTCGCAGCTATAACAACCTGGCACCTCCTTCTCATGCTGGTCACCAGCTTGGTCACACACTGCTGTGGGATGGCATCCCACTCTTCACCCAGTATTTGTCACATCTCAGCCAGTGTGGTTGTGTTGGTCACTCTGGCACAAACAGCACCCACAAGCGGATTCCACAAGTGTTCAGTGAGGCTAAGGTCAGGACTGCAGGCAGTCCACACCATCCTCTTAACTCCCAATTTCTGGGGGTAGTCTCATCCCACGCTCCATGTGGGTAAGCGGTGTCATCTAAGAGGATAGAGCTTGCTCCTTGACTGAGAAGATATGGGATTGCCACTCGTTGCATCTCATCTTGATATAGCATATAGCATAGGGAAAACCTCTGCAAATGCTTTTCCTATCAGTGCAACAATCAGCACAGAATTTTGTGTGTCTTGTGTGTCTTCTCCACACTTTGCCCCAACAATCTAGCTGCTCTAGGCAGAATCAGGATTCATTGCTAAACATAAAAATTCCCCACATGTTCAGTTTCCAGTGCACTTGTTACCAACAGCAGTGCAAATGGGCCTGATGGCGAAGGGCAGTCATGGCATGTCTCCTGGCAGTCCAGTGAGACTTCTAGTGAGATTGGCTGTGTGGTCAGGACTGTCTGGGCAGAGAGTCATCTGCCATATTGTCCTGCAAACTTTGACTGCAAATCTGTAGAACACTGCCTATGGTTTTGATGTGCTGACAGGAAAAGGAAACAATCTTCTTGTGTTATTCTTCCTGTCTTCTTCTCGCTGTGTCTGACATCCCTCGTTATATGGAAATGAGCCTTCTATTTGAGGATGGTATTAGAGCTAACATAGATCATATAATGCTGCTTCTTGGTTTTGCAGAGCACCAGTTAGAAGTTGGCCTTAACCAGGGGTCTCGAACTCCAGGCCTCGAGGGCTGGTATCCTGCAGGTTTTAGATGTGTCCTTGACGCAAACGACTAAATTACCTCCTCAACATGTCTTGAAGTTCTGCAAAGGCCTGCTAATGAACTAATCATTTGATTCTGGTGTGTTGACCCAGGGAGATATCTAAAACCTGTAGGACACCGGCCCTCGAGACCTGGAGTTCGAGACCCCTGCTCTAAACCACGGGCTCTGTCCACATCAGTCAAACATGGCATGCTTGGATCAGGCACCATCTCACCACTTTTGCAAGGTCCATGCTCACAGGTGGTGCTAATTAGACAGAGGCTCAAAACAAGAATCGATAGCAGAATAAGCTGTTTGGCATTGAAGATTTGGCAAGTTTCTCATGGGTGCAACCCACATACTCAACTTTCCAATGCTGTGAGATTCATTACCAAGAAGCATTATAACAACATAGAGAATTTGTGTTTGGTTGATTAATTCTAACTTTTTGTGCTAAGATTTATATTCTTACTATAGCATTTAGCTTTATATTAAGCCTTTGCTAGTTTATTTAATTTTCCTTAAATCAAGCACATGAGATTGATAGTCAGATTGGCACGCTTTATTTCCAAAAGGTCAAACTTTTTCTTTAAGCATGCATCAATGTCAAATCGTTTCTCATATTTGTATGTCCTTGAGTAACATAAAACCTTCATTGAAGGCTTCACTTTAAGTCGCTAATTTATATTTATAGAATTTCTCCTTGGAAGAAAAGCCAACTAGAGGCACTGAAAATTTCAGACCGGCACTCACATACTAATTGAGAAAAAGACTTGCATTGAATTTCTCTCATATAATCTTTTCACAGCAATACATACGACCTGAGCTGCTTCTAGCTTTCCTGCCCTTTAATCAGCAAATTCAACCTGTGCTGATGTATTGATCCATATGACGGCTTAAATAAAAAAATCTGTCTATTTAAAACATTATGTTGTCTTAATTTAATTTTCCAGAGTGGTAAATATGCAATTTTTTTCCCCAATTCAAACTCAGCTTCTGCCTTAGTGCTTAAATTATGTTCCTTTTTGTAGAAATTTCTACCTGCAAAAACTAACATGAATAGCTTCACAGCTGTGATGTAATTATTGTGTCATTTCAATTAGTGGGAGGCTTTTGTGTCTCCCAAGGGGCGGCTGATCACAGCTGAGCAGAATATCACCCGGAAAAAGGAAGGAAAAAAAAAAGTTTACTTTGGTTTGATGTTAATTTTGAACAAAATACAGACCACAGGACGCCGACAAACCAAACCTACGCAGAAGTTTGTAGGAAAGGAAAACAAGCATGCTGAGGTTGAGGGTCAGGCTAGAAAAGCAGAATCATTCTGTCACAGCGTTTTATTTACTCTGCCCACATGGTTAGAGTTGTTGATGTTTTAAGTGGGAGCAGAAGGATTTTCGGTCCCTGTGAAAAGATGACAGTAGACACTCATTGCCCAAAGAGCAGTGTCTGTTTATTCCAGATAAATCTTGCCCACCCTCCAGCATCATTTTATATTAATTTGAAGTGGTAGATTTTTATTTAAAAGAAAAAAAAAAACAGCTTAGAGAGAATGTTCAAATTAAATGCTGAATATTTAATGTCATTCTTATGTTGGGCTTTCCAATTTATTATGCAATTATTTGATATGAAGCCTTTTCTTTTGAAATACAGCCATTTCATTTCGATATGGCGTAGCCGTCAAATACAACAGTTAAAGCAAGGTCTTTTCTTGGATTTCAAATTATATTACAGTGACAATTACAAATGATATCTGCCAGGAAGTCTTTACAGATGGATGGAGGGTCACTAGACTTTAAACGGTAGGTAAATTAAATTTCATAGCCTGTCCAAACTG
>VUQR01033748.1:0-14811 GCA_015108515.1 Hemichromis elongatus
TCTAAAAGACACGTTGATGGTTTGGAGGAAGTAATTATTGAAGTTAACTCAGAAAGATCAATTGGAGAAAAAGAGTCTAAATGAAAGTCAATGGTACTAAAAGTAGCTGTAGATAGTGTTACATCTGTGAGATGATTATCGGTAATTTTTTCTCTAATGGTTAAAATTTTATTTGTAAAGAAGTTGAAGAATTCATTACTAGTTAACTCTAAAGGAATAGTTGGCTCAACAGCGCTCTGACTCTTGGTCAGCCTGGCTACAGTGCTGAAGAGAAACCTAGGGTTGTTCTTATTTTCTTCAATCAGTGAGGGATAGTAAGATCTTCTAGCTTTACGGAGGGCTTTCTTATAAAGCAACAAACTATTTCTCCAGGCTAAATAATGATCTTCTAAATTTGTGACACGCCATTTCCTCTCCAGCTTACGGGTTATCTGCTTTAGGCTACGTGTTTGAGAATTATACCACGGAGTCAAGTACTTCTGGTTTGAGGCCTTGTCTTTCACAGGAGCTACAGTATCCAGAGTCATTTGTAGCGAGGAGGTAAAACTATTAACAAGATAATCGCCCTCTGATGGAGTAGCGTTTAGGTAGCTGCTCTGCTCTGTGTTGGTACAGGGCGTTGATGATGATAGCAGCGGGTGGATTAAATTCTTAAACTTAGTTACAGCACTTTCAGAAAGACATCTACTGTGATAAAGTCTACTCCCCACTGCTGTGTAATCAATTATTGTAACTGTTTTTAGGAAGTGATCAGACAGGAGAGGGTTTTCAGGAAGCACTGTTAAATGTTCAATGTCTATGCCATATGTTAAAACAAGATCTAGAGTGTGATTAAAGTGGTGGGTGGGCTCTTTTACATTCAGAGAGGCCAGTTGAGTCTAATAACAGATTAAATGTTAGATGTTTAAATCCCCCACAATAATTATTTTATCTGAGCTGAGCACTAAATCAGATAAAAAGTCTGAGAAATCAGACAGAGACTCTGTTAAGAGTGGACAATAGATGATAACAAATAAGGCTGGTTTTTGAGTTTTACAGCTGGGGTGGATGAGGCTAAACATCAGGCTTTCAAATGAATTAAAAGTCTGTCTTGGACTTTCGTTGATTAATAGGCTGGTGTGAAAAAATTGCTGCCACACCGCCCCCTCAGACTGTGCATCGAGGTTTCTGGTAGTTAGAATGACTCGGGGGTGTTGATTCATTTAAACTAACATAAACATCCTGGTTTCTGTAAGGCAGAGTAAATCAATTTGATGATCGATTATTAAGTCATGTACTAACAGAGACTTGGAAGAGAGAGACCTAATATTTAATAATCCACATTTCACTGTTTTACTCTTTGGTTTAGATGTGGATACTATATTGTTCTTTTTTGTGATTTTTTTTTATGTTTAGATTGTTTGTTGTTGGTTTTTAGTTTGTTTTTTGTCTGCTTGGGAGCTGACACAGTCTCTATGGAGATGGTGTTTTGGGGGGGAAGTTTGGTCTTGTGCTACTCACACAAAAATAACCGCTAGACTGTTTTTGGAGACCCACAAATATGTCGCCAGTAGGAGAATAAGCAGGTCAACAAATACCTGGAATCAGTAAGCAGTATTTTCAGATTTAATCATTCCTATGATTTCACTGACTCTCCATCCATCCATCCACCCCACAGTCCTATGGCTGAAATGCAGTTGTCTGGGTTCAAGTCCCACCTTTGGCCCTTTGCTGCATGCTGTCCTTTGCGCTCTCTCACAGTTTCCTGTCTACTTTTCACAGCTAACTTGCCAATAAAGTCTTAATAAAGGATAAAATGCAAAGTAGTGTATAAATATAAAGAGTGAATTGAGGTGAGGGAAGACAATTCAATTTTATTTATATTGCGCCAAATCACAATAACAGTCACCTCAAAGTGCTTTATATTGTAAAGTAAACCCTACAATAATACACACAGAGAAAAAACCCAAATATCAGATGACCCCTTATGAGCAAGCACTTTGGCGACAATGGGAAGAAAAACTCCCTTGTAACAGGAAGAAACCTCTGGCAGAGCCAGGCTCAGGGATGCGGTAACATCTGTACGATAACTAGGTGAAGACAAATGAAGAAGAACGGACCAAATGTAGTTATTTTATTTAGTTCCCCTGCCAACACCCCCCCCAGATTAATTTACTCAGTAAAGTCTTTTGGATCCATGACCATTTATGTCACTGCAAATTTGGTTTACGAATGGAAAGGGTCAAAACTGTAAATTGATTTTAAAGAGATATACAGTATCAAAGGAAGAATCACACGTGGCCAGATTAAGATTTTCAGTACTTAAATTGCAAAAACAAGAAGTAGTTTAAAATTTAATTTGCTTTAAACCTTCTTTCCTCAGTGTTCTAGATCCATTCTGAATGAGGAAAACTACCATATGAAGCTCGGGGTGATGAAAGGGTGGGGAGGTGTATGTCTCCAGATAAAATTAAGATTGATTATATTACAACAATTCATTTAGAGGATAAGACTTAATCAATAGTAACTGTTTAGTACAAGGCTTTATTAGCCTCCTGGACATTCAGTGCCTTTCCCAGCACATCATTATGTTTGAGGGCCCCCTGATCGTACTTTACATTTAGGTCATACTGGAACATCATTAAATGTGAAAAATCTCTATGCTCAAGATGAAGGTGCAGACAGTCACTTGATTGAAATCACACAGAGTGCGTGGTCTTTAATGATTGTGATTGCCTTCTGATGACTTCTTGTTCACTTTTTACACATTAGATTTTTTTTCATAACAAAATAGCTATCATCAAACTTTGTTTGATCTACATTATATCACTGGCCATACTGACAATATTAACTAGGTCATTTATTGGCCAACTGTCTAATTCTTCCATCTAATGCCTAATGCTACAGTCACACTAGGTAATCTGGTTGTGGATTGTGGCACAACCAAAATTATTGCAACCACTGCAAGACCTTGCAATCTTGTTGCCAATGAAGTGGTGGCGCTGAAAGCAGGGACCAGGTCTGTGACTATTCACACTTCCATCTTCAGAGTGACCTTTGGACATCTATCAAGGCAAAGATAAAATTTCAAAAAGAGTCATTCTGCTGTCAGTGATCTGAATCAGATATTCCTCCACGAATAAAGACACAGTTGCTGCAAGTCTTTTGCCAACTCCCTCAGTTGTTCAAATTTCAGAAGACATTCCAGCTAGTTTCCCCCAATATTTTGTAATTAGCACTAGGTAATGCAATATTGGTTACATTAACTGTCTTTGTAGCTACGTTGCTAATATTAGCAACCTCATGGTAATATTTAAATAATTTTAGTAATGGTAATAACATTTCAGTAATGATTCAGTGTTTATATTAGAATCATTAGCTTAGTAGCTAGGTGAAAGGAATAGATTATTTTTTAGCTACAACTAGCCCACCTTTACCAACTTTGTTGATAATATTGAGCTTGCTACCATCGGTTATCTTAAAAATATAGCAGTGATCTACTTTTTAATAAAATTAAAAATATATACATGTGGTGTATTCATATTTATGTATATTATCAATAGATGTCACTGAACTAACTTACTTCTAACATCTAAATGTGCTTACCTTGGCATACTTTATTGTAACACCTATTAAAACAATCACATTTGTCATTCTGTGTTTGTCTGCCGACATCTGAAAAAGCCTTTAGAACCAGAAATATCTAATGACATCAGACTTCAAAAGCTGAGAGGCATAGCTCTAAAAGGGTTTTATACTATTTAACTTAGAGACAATTCATCATTTGTTTGTTTGTTTTATTTTGTGTTGTTGTTTTGTTTGTTTGTGTGCAGGTACTGTTTTGCTGGTCTTTAATGACAGCGGTGTATTTACAGTACTTCTCTTTTAAAATCTCTCACAAAGTTATTATGTATAAGATTTTCTACTTTTTACTAATCTAAAGACTGTTTCTACTTGAAGAACAGTTTTCTTTAATTGCTCATTAATTTGTACAACTGCTTGGCACTTTTTCCTCCCTCCACCTCCAGCTGTTGGCTTACTGCAACCTCACATCACAAGATGTGACAGTGGGTAGGAACTTAAAAAGGGGGGCACCGTATTAAAAATCACAGACTGTTCTCTCAACCAGGCCTGTGTTCGATGCTTTATCTCTTCTTCCCCCAGTGGCCTGTGTAGATATCTCGTGCATGAACCTCACAGCGACCAAACAGCACAGCAGCTAAAGGCATCACTCACAGCTTGTGTGTGTATGTGTGTGTCTCATGAGAGAAAGCACAGTCCTGCTGCTCTGATCCTGTTGGCTTGAGATGGATCTGGAGCCTCATGCTACAGCTGGCTCACTGGCAAGCTGTCTACTGCCAACTGTGTGCATGTCTGTGGGTGATCCGAGCTGCTTCACATCTAGACAAAAAAGAAAAAAATAAACCACACACTGTACCGTTGAGTGTGTTTTCACTGCATGCATACTTGCTCAAAAGACAAAAACCACCAACCACAGCAAACGTGAGGGTTTTTTTTCACTATCAAATATTCAGGGCATCAAACATTAAAGGTCTGTCATCTGAGGGAAACTCTACAGCGCAGCGATGCGCAATACTATAAACTCTCTGCTAAACACATATTTTTGTGAATCAAAACACTGTGGGATCACACAGTGATGTCTAGCAGAATTAAGAACTATTTATGTAATAAATGCTCTTGTGTCTGCAAAAAAATATTATTTTGCCTTTAATTAAATATTGAAATCTGCATTTCACAGATTTGTGCATGACAAACCATGACAGTGTTTCGGGGTTAAACGCCAAAAATGAAATAAAGTTTACTGAAGGTAAAGGCTGATATCTGCCTCACAGGCAGCATCATACCAATGCTGAGGTCATCTGCTAGCTTGTCACACTGTAAGGTACCGGGACACCACAGAATGAACAACATGTCAGTTCAATTAAATCTCAGGGTAATGCCAAGCGTGGTGCATGAGAAGTCATTTTGGGGGAGAAGGGAACATTTCTTTCACACTTTTTAAAATTCATTTTTAAGGGGATCTAATTAAATATTTTGAATGTATCTGATAGCATAGGATTGTATCAGATTGTGATTGTATACGATGGATTTAAAAGTCTGTTATATATTAGTTAATGAATGTTTCCACCCTAGCACCCCTGTTTTACTAATAATTCTATTTATATTTTTATAAATACCCTTTTCTTTTTCTTTATTTTAACAGAGGGGTTAGTACTGTTATTATTAATATTGATATTTTTTGTTATTATTACTGTTATTGCTTTGTTATTATTATCATCAATTACTATTATTATTCTTATTGTGATTTATTGATATCTCACATATCCACGTAAGTCACACACACATAAATGCATAATGCGTTTATACACATGCAAGTCACACACAATTTTACCCATTCAGTCATTCATTCACTCTTTTCAGTTTATCCAATTTAAATCTGCAAATGTTTTTTTTTCTTTTTACTTGATTTTTACTTTTGTTTCTTGTTTTTTTGTTTGCTTGTTTTTGTGCATCTACTTGTTTTGTCTTCTTTTAAAAAAATATTGATCTCTAGTAAGTAGTGAATGTTTTAGTTATTGAAAACAGTTTCTCATATTTACATTATTTAACAAAATTATTTAAATGCATACAATACAGTATGTGTATTTTTATTTTGGCCAAGACCCACTAAAGCCCGAAGTAGAATTTCAAACTCAGAGTCAGCTCTTCTTTTAGATTCCACTGAAGGCACATTTGACAGTCCATTCATTTGCAAGAATGCTGCCAATACACCAGAGTCATTTTCATGATTTTTTTCAAGAGGGGCTGTCAAGAACAAGGCAGGAGGTGCCCAAAGGAAGTCCGTAACAAATGCACTGTTTGAAACTGGCAGTGCACAGGAGCATGAAAATAGTTTTGTATTGAATAAATGCTTTGAGATGTGACCTTAGACCTTTCACTTAAGTAAGAGCCAAACTTCCTATGGAAGTGACGGTAAAAAAGCTCTAGCATCAAAATATATTTAAAGTATGTAACTTAAAGTAATTATACAAAATGTATATAAATGCTTCTTTTCAGAATCACACACATTTAATATAGATACATGAAAATATATAACATCTTAATTTAGTTTTTTAAGGTCTGAGAGTTTCATTGAGTTGTTTCTGAAGTTGTGTGAGCCATTAGTCTGAATTTCTGGAGCATAGCTTTTAGTTCAGGTCTTTTTGTTTTCCAGTAGTCAGTTAAAGTTTAAAGTCTTGAGGGTTTAGAGTTCTAGGTTTGCTTGTTGTTTCTAGTTTTTGACCCATTTTTAACTGTTTTGGCTTCTGTTTATTTTATGGGTTTTACGAGGTTTCTTTTCAGTTCTGTATCATTACATTTAAAGTCCCATATGTACCTGTTGTTTTAATTAGGTTTAATATATACACACAGAGGCACGCACACATATATAGATTAAAACTAATAAAAAAAGAACAATAATGTTGTTCTAGGTTTTCCTCAGGAACCTCTGAAAACATTTGAAAAGTTTTGGTTAGTGTTTGCTGATTGTATTTAATTTCCTGTATTTTTTTCACCTAGCTTTCCACCAGTGTCCCTCTCTGTTTCTTTGTGTTACTATCTTGTGTAGTTGCTTCCTGTTTTTCTTTGTTACTTTGTGTCTCTGGTGTCTTGTGTTCACTTTTACTTCTTGTGTGTAATTACCCAGATTGTGTTCAGTCGTGTGTTGTTTCCTTCTTGTTTCCAAATCTCTGTCTCCATGTGAACACATTGTTCAGTCCTTCCTCTCAGTTTTTGCCTGAGTTTGTGCCACCACCCTGTCTGCTCCCCAGTTAGTTTTCTAAAGTTTAGAACTTCACTTTGTTGCCTCTGTGGAGCTTAGATTTAAAGGGGTAACCATCATTTTTCAAAGGGGGCTGGCACCCCCCTGTGCCCCTCCCTTAGACACACCAAATATATTATGTTTGTTGCCTTATCAGACACTCATACACAATCACCAAAAAAAAGTTAAAATGATGGAATTATTATTTATCATGATGAAATTTTTAATTCCAAAAAATAATTTTCCAAAGCTTATGTATAGGTTGGGGTCAATAAAGAGTGTCATTATGGGATCTTTGGACTATCTTCATCAGTTTGCCATTGTGGTCTTGCAAGCATTTCACTTGACTTAAATGATTAAAAAAAACACTCCCAGGCAGCCCCAGTGTGCCATTCTTTCACACGTCATGCCATAATCAGGGTGAAGGCCCAGGAGGAACCCTGTTGATCTGTAACCCCGGTTATTCCAGTCAGACCTTCACCCACCTCCCACTAGCATTCAACTGGAAACCTCAATGCACTGGTGTAATTATGGCCAAACAAGTCCCATATGTACGCACAGGGCCAACACAGTCAGACACAAATGAGCGCACACTCACACACACAAACGCACAAGACTAGATAAACACAAGCTCACAGATGCACGCGTATTAACACATCATACTCATTCAAACATATAAAAGGCTCACACACACAAACACTACAGTTTGTATGGATGAACACACAAACACCCCCCCCCCCACACACACACACACACCCAGTTGAAGGGTGTAATGGCATGCTAATCAATGCAAAGCCCTTGATGTAGGGGAGCAGATGGCCTGAGGATGAGCGGTACAGGGCTGACAGGTACATCCCGCCTCTACTTTGTACATTTTCTCTCTTTGTTTCCCTCAATTCTGTTTTTCTTCCTTTGTCACACTCTTCACCCCCCACGCCCACCCCACGCACACCCCCAGCCTGCACTGTATTTTCTCTCTCTGCCAATATTTCCCTCCTCTAATCTCACTATTTCTCCCTCTTTCATCACTACGCCTTTTCACTTGACTTTTTCTTTCGTCGTTCCACAGAGTTGATATGAATAATCAACAGCCATGCGGAGAGCGGCTGAAATGCTGCTTTGCTTCTGAAGTAGTAAACAGTAAAATGATGTCTGATGTCTTGAGGGCAGCTCTTTGGAAATCCAAACTAAGAACCAAGAAATGGGAGTCAAAAAAAAAAAGGAAATAAATTACCTTTTCATTTAAAAGAAAAAAATAAATCAAATGTCAGCCACCTACTTTTAATGACACTGACACATTTCAACTTTTCCATCAGCTTCTTGAGTTAAATTAAATGTAAATGCATGAAGTTTCCACTGAAATAGCACGACTTCCATGCGTGCGTAGGTGTTGTGATGGAACGCTTGACATTTATCAGCTTTTCGATGTTACATAATGAGTTGTTAAAAAGAAAAAACAGGTATGCTATTTTACAGCAACCATAGGACTAATACAGTATAATAAAAGCCGACATCAGTTTGTCATCGAAGCACAATATCACTCTCTTGCTTCGTGTGCAAACAAAGTTTGCGCATGGAGCACTTTCCCACAATTTAATGCCCTTTAAAGCCATCACATATCAAATTAGTATCCTTCATTAAGCTATTGAACATAAAAGAGCATGATCTACTGTGGAATAACAAATCAGACACTTAACATGTCTGAATCACTTTCTCACAGCACTAAAATGAAATGGAAGTGACTTCTATGATGAAACCCAGTGAATCTGTGGCAGCTGACGTATGAATCAGAGGCAATGGTGAAAAGGGTACTTTGTGAGTCAGCTGATCATTTACATTTGAGACCTACAAAATTTTTCATGTTTGATGGCTCCTGGTCAATAAAAATAGGCTCAATGCAGAAGAATCTGCAGATCCCACACGCAGTATGCAGACAAGGACAAAACAAAAATGATGATGGGATGCATCATTACAGGCCAGCACTGTCCAAACATTCAGTAACGCTCTGTGCTTTCATGAAGAGCCAGTGCCGTATAATGCAATTAACTATTCACAACAGTGATGCAACAATTTACAATAAGCTCTAAATGTTGCATTAAGAAAACTTAAAAATGGAAAACGATGACATGAACATGAGACAAAATGACGAGTTTCACGTTATCCACTTGCCTTTACCTCATGGACGCCAAACATTTTATAATCTTAAAAATTGTTAAAGAGCAACAATGTAATATATTCCTATTAAAAGGTACTGGAATCAATATCAGATCTTTTAAACTGACATCATATAACATGACAGTTTATTTAGATTTAAGTAAGGCGTAATTCTTTTGATACTACCTGATAGTCAGTATTGTAATGTCTACTAATTAGTAGTTATGTAAATATATACATTTTGTGTTTAATAACATTTTTTATGGCTTATATTTGGTCACATTAATTATCCCTGACAGATTTAGGGCATCAGAATTTTTATCAGTTTTCTTGAATAGCTCCTTTAGTCAACAACAGCAAGGAATGGTTTCTTCCTGTTAAAAGGGAGTTTTTCCTTCCCACTGTCACCAAAGTGCTTGCTCATAGGAGGTCATATGATTGTTGGGTTTTCTCTGTATGTACTATTGTACAATATAAAGCGCCTTGAGGCGACTGTTGTTGTGATCTGGCGCTATATAAATAAAATTGAATTGAATTGAATTGAATTGAATTGAATTGAATTGTTGCAGATAACTATACCAACAGTGACTCGGGTGACCTGGTAATAAACTTTCAAGCAAGTCTCTAATTCAGAAGCTGTAGGGGCTCAGAGCATAGTTCCAGGATGTACGAGTATTTTTCATGTAAAGGGGCTAACAGGGTTGCTGCAGTTTTCTTCTCTTTCCACAGGGCTAGGATTTCCAGTACTTAAGCCTCTGGAGCAGGTACATAATTCAGTAAGCATTGTGAGAGTGGGGCAGGCAGTTTTGCAAGCAAGTATGAGGCAGGTTTTCCTGCAGGCTCCCTAAAGTGAAGGAGGAAACAGGCAGGTAAGTAGTGGGTTTTCAAAAGATTCAAACAAACAGGGAGGCAAGCAGAGGAACAAGAGGGCCGTGCCACGCTACCAAGAGTATGTTACTAATCTTGCAAAGAGTGATGGTGTTGATTGTGGATGAGAAACAGAGCAGGTGTGCCCCCATTTCCCTTGACCACGCCCACCTCCAGCATATGAAGCCATAAACTCTTATTTGGTCTATGAATTACAGCTGGAGACCCAGCTCTCATCACCATCTGCATGTCCCTCAAGGTAAAAGTTCAATGTGGCACATAAGTTAGTGTTTGCTTCATGCAAGTTTGAGGTTCATGATGAAATTGCAGATGCACAATGGCACTCCTGTGGAGTGATCTAAAAATAGCAGCGGCACCAGAAGGGGTCCAGAGGTGAACAATTACACGACTTTGAAGGGGAGCTTGACTAATGTGATTACACCTCAGGGAACCCGAGCAGCCCTGAGTGATTATAACTGTACTAGTGCAGGGTGTTCCAGGGACCCGACTGGTTCTAACTACTAGACATGCATTTTTAAAGGGTTCAGTTTTTCCATTCACTCTCTGTTGGAAGATAGAATAATCATTTCTTTTTGATCAGGCTGGTTTAGCTTGTCCAGCATTAGTTGTCCTTTTAGTTTTTTGCTATGAATTTCTTCTTAAGTTAAATAAAGTGTTTAGCTGCATGTCCAGTGAGAGGCATAGGGAGTGGTTGGGATCCCGTAATTATCCATGGCCATCCTTCTAGCCAATCATTTGGATAAGATCTGTATCAGCTGGAATCCAAACAGTGAGATGATGGAGTCAAACAGCAACAGCACTTGCTGGCATAAGGTCAGCATCCCAGACATGTTTCTTTGCAGGAATCTGGGATTACACTACTTTTGAATCACAACTAGTGCAATCCCATACATTCATTCCCACTAGACAGATTAACATGCACTTCCACCCAAAAATTCCTGAAGCCAGCTCACAGCGTGATGTCACACTGTGTACCACACCATGAAACACTTCTAATTGCACTCACTCTGTTCTGTAATCAGCTAATCACTAAGATTGTTCATATTATTGTCCAAATTCCCCATGATGATGAGTGGAATGGCTCCAGCAGTAACAACCTGTCATTCTGGGTGTAACAACTCAATATTAGGTGCTGGGGTACATATTTGTTTTGGGCCTTTCATTCACGCCTGCTAATGCAAACACGCTATCTGGCACTCTCCCGGTTTCTTTCTCTTAATCACACACACAAACTCATACACAGTGTAAGTGCAAAGTATTATAATATAACAGTAATCAGTTATATCATTAGCATCATTGCAGCTTTTGATTTCTACCATGGACCAGAGGTCAGGAGAACAGACATTCATTTAACCATATGCTGTAACCTAATGCATCCTCAAAACTGATTTACATTGAACTGCAAGAACAGCAGGTCCAAGGTTTTCCCAGCAGAACCTTCCCCCAAAGCGTCACACTGCCTCCACTGGCTTGTCTTCTTCCCATAATGCATCTTGGTGTCAGGTGTCCTCCTGGTAAACGAAACAGACACATATGGCCATCCACATGATGTAAAAGAAAAGATGATTCATCAGAGCAGGCTTCCTTCGTCCATTGCTCCGTGGTCTAGTTCTGACACTCACATGTCCATTGTGAGTCAGCACGGGCACCCTGACTGATCTGCAGCCCAATACGACCCTGTTGCTCGTTCACCACTGTTCCTTCCTTGAACCACTTTTGGAAATTACTGAACACCGCAGACTGGGAACAGCCCGCAAGAGCTGCGGTTTTGGAAATGCTGAGGACTCTGCTAACCAGTTGTCTCGCTATCAAAGGTGGGCCGCTGTCAAACCTTGCCCTTTTGACCTGCTTCTAACGCAACAACTTTGAGAACAAAATGTTCACTTGCATGTTCCCACACACCGCTAGCAGGTTCTTGCTATAAATGGCAAAGCACAAGGTGGGAAAAAAAGTATTTCCCAGCAGGACTTTGCCATAAATTTTTTTTTAGAAAAGGCACCTTTTAATAATCCATGTATTGATACTCAAAAGAAAAATGTATAATGCAAAAAACAAACTTTGGTTCACAAGTTATAAACAGGACACAAAGTGTAAATTTTGTTATATGTCAGAATTTTAAGTAATGTAAGGAAAGAATGAGCCATATAATAAAAAGGGATATTTGATAGTCATGTTTTCTGGCCCTCGTTCATTGTGAACCGCGCGGCACTGTGCTATTGAAATTCACACCTTTGGTTTCCTCTAATATTACCTCACTTACTCCAGGTAGTCAAACTAGTAGCCATTTCAGCAAATAACATTAAACAAGAAAAATTTACCTCATAAAATCAATAAATGACAAAAAACAAACAACAACAACAAAAAATGACAGCATGATTCCAGGAAAAAGGAAAACCAACATCACGATGGCTAAGGCACAAGTGATCAGTAAACAGAAATAGGATTTTTTTGTAAAGATATATGTTGTGAGCACGTGCAGGCCTAAGACGCACTCATTTTTGGAGCGCATACGATAAATCCCTTGGTTGCAGATCAATAAGAAACGGATGTGTGCCTTCTACCTTAAATCAAAGTGAGCCAGACTCCACTTCTACGCCTCAGTGTGGCTTCACTCTTCTCATATATTGCAGTTGTCTTTGCATATATTTCTAGTATGCCAGTCTTGTTTCTCTATCTTCTCTGCTCTAGCATGCTTTCCTTTAGTGTTTGCCCTCAGGCCAGCTCATATTATTTAAAGCCTTCGTGGAGCCTGGCAACCAATCAAAAAATGACCTTGGTGAACCCATAGTATCCAGGGTATTCAAGACTGTAGTGGAAAGACCAGCAACGAATAACTAAAGCATGCTTAAGCAAATCTCTGAGAATCTCAGCTTAGAACATTTTACATTATGCTCAATTTGGATATATTTATTTTTGTGGTTTAATTCATTTACTTTAACTGTTTTTAGATTTTATCTCTGTTGAGATGTTTGTTTGGGATTGTTGATAGATGTGTAGCACATCAAATTTCATGCAGCACAGTGCACCTCCCCAATGTAGCTATTACAGCTGTAAGCTAAATGTTAAAAAATAATATTGATTATAATAATTTACAGTTTAAGACAATTATTATAGGTTTTGAATTATCTTGTAATAACATCATTTAAGTGCAAAGACACAATTAACAATTAACAAACAGCTGTTCTGTAGACAGGAGGACAAAGCCTGACACTGAAGTGAAACTCTCTAGAATTGACATTCTGGATATAAAACATAAAAACAAAAATCTAAAACATGACCTGAGTGTGTTTTATAGTGACATTTTGACAGTGTAGATATTGTATTAGGGTTGTTTGGGGTGCTGGTGTCTCTCATTGACTTTATCTCCTTTTCCATTTTTATCTCTTACCTTCCTCTTTTTCCTTTTCCACGTGTGTGTGTGTGTGTGTGTGTGTTACTGGCAGAAACAGTTCACTAGAGATTTGCTTTAGGACAACCTTCAGGCACCAGCTGCGCATTATTTAACACACACACAGACACACACCCAACATACTGCCGGCACTCAATAAAAATGTTAGCAGGATCACTAAGCCCACACACACCCCCACATGCAGGCTACTAGGCTGAGCCACTCCATTATTCAGCAATCTGCCAACAGGGCCAAGAATGAAGAAGAAGGAGATGAAGAGAGTGAGATAGGATGACAAGCAACTTGTTTGTTTGCCAAATAATTAAGGAGACATCAGTCTCAGCCGGAGCTCAGATTTAAAGACGGGGAACACGGGCAGGCAGAAAGAGTTGTAATGACGCTGACAGTTGTGCTGTTTATTCTGTCACTCGTGCAGATTTATTCTCACGGAGAAGAATGGGCGCAGAAATGAACAGGAAGTGCTTGCAGTGCAACGTCTTATTGCCTCACATGTGAGTTGACAAAACAAAGAGATCACTTGAATGGCAATCGCTTCCCTTCTCTTTATGGTGTGATCATACAGGAAAATGGTGTTCAAAATCCAATCTAATTTTTTTTACTCGTCTTATTTAAGGTTCATTCCCTCACTTAAGCCTTTTATTCTATTGTTCATATATTATCTACCTGCTACCGCCCACATACAGTATTGTTCAAAATAATAGCAGTACAATATGACTAACCAGAATAATCCAGGTTTTCAGTATATTTTTTATTGCGACATGGCAAACAAGTTACCAGTAGGTGCAGTAGATTCTCAGAAAACAAACAAGACCCAGCATTCATGATACGCACGCTCTTGAGGCTGTGCAATTGGGCAATTAGTTGAAAGGGGGTGTATTCAAAAAAATAGCAGTGTGGCATTCAATCAGTGAGGGCATCAATTTTGTGAAGAAACAGGTGTGAATCAGGTGACCCCTATGTAAGGATGAAGCCAGCACCTGTTGAACATGCATTTGAAAGCCCGAGGAAAATGGGTCGTTCAAGACATTGTTGAGAAGAAGAGCCTACTTTGATTAAAAAGTTGATTGGAGAGGGGAAAACCTATAAAGAGGTGCCAAACATTATAGGCTGTTCAGCTAAAATGATCTCCAGTGCCTTAAAATGGAGCGCAAAATCAGAAAGACATGGAAGAAAACGGAAGACAGCCATCAAAATGGACCGAAGAATAACCAGAATGGCAAAGGCTCAGCCAATGATCACCTCCAGGAGGATCAAAGACAATCTGGAGTTACCTGTAAGTACTGTGACAGTTAGAAGACGTCTGTGTGAAGCTAATCTATTTGCAAGAATCCCCCACAAAGTCCCTCTGATAAAAAAAAGTTAATTTTTTGGAGTGGCCAGCCCAATCCCCGGACCTTAATCCAATCGAGAACTTGTGGGCTGATATCAAAAATGCTGTTTCTGAAGCAAAACCAAGAAATGTAAATGAATTGTGGAATGTTGTTAAAGAATCATGGAGTGGAATAACAGCTGAAAGGTGCCACAAGTTGACTGACTCCATGCCATATAATAAATATGAAGC
>VUQR01033756.1:0-12448 GCA_015108515.1 Hemichromis elongatus
TGGATGCTATCAGTGAATGCCGTCTGTGTTTACTGATAGCAAACTTTGGTATGGAGACGGTTTATAATATTTCTAGTGATACTCAAAAGGTCTCATCAAGTCCTGATTTCATTTTTTTATTCAGAGCTGGTTTAATTCTGGTATAGAACCAGTTGAGTATTTGTATATAATCCCTGCAGCTGTCAGACTCTATAACAGGGTCACCAGCCTTTGTAAAACTGAGAGCTGATAAAATTGTGAACAGTTTGGTTCATCTTTAGTTATATGATAATAACAACTCTATCTTGATATGCTGTCTTATCACAGGTTAACTTTTCAAAAATATTAACAATGATATAAGAAAGAAAAGGAAAGGGCTGCATGTCAACATCCAACAAGCACCTGCTGTGGTGGAGCCGCTGCAAGGCCTGCATCGTGTAGCAGCCAACTCCTCCAGAGAGGCTGTCCTGGTGAGGGAGACGTTCATGGCCCACTCCTCGCAGAGGGAGCAGTGTCTTGGCAGGCAAAATAGCCGATTTGAAGTCGCAGTGACTTCCCCACAACGGCTCTTTGAAGAGCCGCCCACAAACCTCTAAAGAGCGTTCCTGCCTTTTTAAAATGTACTTAATAAACGGAGCTTGCCTCCAAAATAAACTAACCTCTCTTTATTCTCATAAATCATTGGTCTTCACTATGTTCCTATATAGTAGTATATTTTTTCATTATTATAATATGAAATAAATTCTACATGGTTAAGTTGTGTGCCAATATTTGCTGTGTAGTAGAACTGAGACATTAGTCATTACAAACATTTATTTGAAATAATATTAAAATGATCAAATATAAAAACAGTAAACACGCCAGTCTCCGTGGCCTCTGCAGGGACTCCAGGATGGCCAGCTCCACCGCAGATGGACCGTCCTGGGACCCGTCCCTCGTCCGCCTGTAAAACAACACAACACAAAGTGTGTGTGTTGTGTTGCGGTGTGTTGGAGGAGGCCTATCTCCCCTCACCACACTCCCTGCCGGTGACCGATGCCCTCAGATGTCGGTGCATTGGTGGTTCTTGGTGTCTGGGGCTGGGCGCTCATGTATGTACCGGCTCACTCCTGGTGACCTCTTGGCAGGACCTGGCAGCTGTGGCCCCTTCTGGGGGGTGGGGGGCCCTCAGGCCTCTGTCCTCTGGGCCTGGAGCTCGGTCCTCTCTGGCACAACTGGCTGCCGGCAGAGCCCGCGGGCACGCCACTGCACCCCCCTCTGACCTCTGCTCCGTGGCTGCTGGGTGACCCTTCGTCTGGGGCTCTCCTCAGCTCTTCCCGGGAGGGTGGCACAGTTGCCCCTCTGGTGGTCCTCCTTAGGTTCTCATACTCTGGGGCCTCTGGATGTCTGGGGCCTAGGTCTCCTCCATACCTGCTTCATGAAATGGGGGCGGGGCTATAGCTCCCCACTCTCCCTAACAGATCGTTACATGGAGAAACCTTTTGAATACAAGCGTGCTGATCCACACAGGTGTGCACGCAGGTGTACACACGAGTGTTCACAGACACAAACTACACCTTTCTTGGCTGCTACTTCAAACCACATAGTGCGCCGTCGATCTTGCGTGCTGCACAATAACATTTAACATTTACTATCTACTGTTATTTACTGTTAGCTAGTCTTCCCCCCTCTGTTTTTTTTTCTTTCTTTCTCCCTGTCCTGTCTCTCAGTCATGTCTGTCCCGTCTGTAACAACTGAAAATAAAATAAAATAAATACATAATTATAATAAATGTCAATAAAATAATAATAATGCATTGGATTTATATAGCGCTTTACAAGGCACCCAAAGCGCTTTACAATGACATTACTCATTCACGCACTGGTGGAGGCTACAGTTGTAGCCACAGCTGCCCTGGGGCAGACTGACAGAGGCGAGGCTGCCATATCGCACCCCTCTGGCCAACACCAGTAGGCGGTAGGGTAAAGTGTCTTGCCCAAGGACACAACGACCAGGACAGAGAGGCCGGGAATCGAACCGGCGACCTTCCGGTTACAGGTGCCTTTCCCAACCCCCTGAGCCACGGTCGCCCCAAATGGATCCACTTGATAAAGTGGATCGCTAGGTATCTTTTGTTGGCCTTCAGACAACTACACTGCAAAAATGAAAAATCTTACCAAGTATTATCAATATATATATATTCATCTTATTTCTAGTGAAAATATCTCATTAATTTTTTACTTGTGTCATTGGCAGATTTTTGCACTTATTTCAATCAAAAAATATCTTGTATTAAGTGAAAAAATCTGCTGATGGAACAAGTGAAAATTCTCTAGTTTTAAGATGCCCTTCTAAAAACAAGTTCATATATCTCACTGAAATGCTACTTTGTAGCTAAATGTATCTTATTTTAAGTTTAATGAGATATTTTCACTAGAAATAAGATGAATATACTTGGTAAGATTTTGAGTTTTTGCAGTGTATTGCCATGGCTAAAGAGCCAAAAATTTTTTTTTTGGGGGGGGGAACTTGATTACTATTTGGGGGAAGTAATTGGGATTTAGTTACTGATTACTTTTTTCAAGTAGCTTGACCAACACTGCCGGATACACTATACATCCCTGGGTGTCGTGTGGAGACTCAGGAGGAGTCCTCAGGAAACACAACATCTCCCAAAAACTGTTGGTGCTACTGTCTGTGGCTCTCCAGCTGCAGAACAGCACGGAGGAGGACGCTCCACAGATTCATTCAGACTGCCCAGGACACCATCGGCTCTCCTGTACCCTCTCTTGAAGAGCTCCACAGGTCCTGCTGCCTTAGAAAAGTCAAGATCATTTAAAGAGACTCCTCACACCCCGCTCACACTTTGCTCCAGCTGCTGCAGTCTGCACGACTCGGGAGGAGCAGAGCAAAGACAAACAGACTAAAAAACAGTTTCTATCCGGTGGCCACCAGGGCATCAAACATGTGCAGTGGTACAGAGTGACACAGTGACGTGAGACAACGAGGTGCAACTCCAGACACAACAGAGTGACACGGGACACTTTTATACCCACAGTGCAGGAAGGAGCTAGGTCAGTCCTGCCAGCAGCTGTCAGACTCTAAACACAGTTTAACATTGTTTTAGGTCATCGTACTCACCAGCTCGTTTGTTTACTGTACATTTTATTTTTCTATACATATTATGTACATTGTTACCTGTATATACAAACTTTGGCTGCTTATGTATATAGGACCACTTGTGCCTTCCTTCTATATTTTATTTCCCTTACTCTAAGAGCTCTGTAACACTGTAATTTCTCATCACTTTTTCATCTGTGGGATTCAATTCTTGAAAAGTGCAACAATGACAGTGAGATGTGCAAAACATGGTAAATGGACTGGTTCTTATATAGCGCTTTTCTACTCTCCTGGAGTACTCAACGTGCTCTATACAACAAAGGGCAAAAAAGGCTGAGGTAGTGACATCTATGAAGGTGTGTGTGTGTCAGTCCAGTCACTGAGTGTTCAGGAGTCTGATGGCTTGGAGGAAGAAATCAGCAGTACCTGCTGGAGAGCACGGTGTTTGCAGCCCTTCGAGAAATGTAGAAAATGCGAGTCGTGCAGACTTACGTCAGGATCACTGTGAAGAAAAATGATGATGAGACTTTCAGGGACGAACGAGCAAAGCGTAATCATGGCTCTTCTCTGAGTTTGACCTTCACTTTCCTCAGGAGAACACTGACTTTCCAACAAACCGCCTCTCAGATGAGTTTTGGTTTCAGGTTTCTGTCAACGAATCGATCGATTCTCACCCTGCCAGCACAGAGCGAGTCGGTGTGAGGTCACAGCGGTGTTGTAGTGCATGATGGGAATCTGCCAGGCCACTCAGCTGCCAACATTCAAACCTCATTCAGCTCACAATGCAGCGTTAATGAGCTGCTTAACATGCACAATATGATGAGCTCCTCTAAAGATGCCTTTGCAGGCACTTTGTCAGAGTGAAGGTGACCGCGAGCTGGACAGAGACACCGAGTGTGGGCCGAGAGATAAACAAGACAACAATACAAACGGGGGGGAGGGGGGTGATTAATTTATCCCTCTCAGATTAATTTAGGCAATAAGAATTAATCCATCAGCAGAGCTTTGTCTTTCTGCTGTTTCAGCCACATGAATCAATACTTTAATATTAATGACTGTGGGTGTGTGAAAAGGGTCATGACCCCACGTTTGCATCCACATTCAGTGCACAAGTCTAACAGAAAACGTTCCATCGCTGCTGTGTGAATAAGAAGCTCAGTGTGCATGCTCCTCGCCTTTAAACTGAAACTCCAGACATGTAAAACGCATCAAACAACGACATGAAGCAAATAAATGAAGCCAGACCATCAGCATCAGAGGACCGATGGCGGAGCCTTGGGGAACTCCACACATTATTGACTTTTATCACAGGTTTCTCCTCTGAATCCTCCCACATCATGTTTTTTTCTCTTCATTGTGTCCTGTAAAGTCATAAACGGACAGAAATCTGGAGAAAACTCAACCTGGTCCATCACATGACCTTTGATGTGTGTATTTTTAGGCTGCAGGTCTGTTTTGTTAGTATTTCTTAGTTTGTAAAGAAATAATTTCCCCTGGGGATCAATCAAGTATTCTGATTCTGATAAAGGATTTTTAGTTTTTGCTGTTTTCGTGTCTCTCTCACAGGAAGCTGTTGGGTGTTTGGACAGATGTTCTTAGCAGAAACGAAACAACTGCTGCACATCTGGACATCTGCTGCTGGGAAAACACCTCAGGGTGGCCCAACCTGCAGTCCGAGCCCCTGAGGGGCCCTTGAGGCCCCAGAGGGGGACACCAGGAGCGGGTCTGGGTTTGTTTATGCGCTGAGTGAGCTCCGTGCTTAAAGAGAACCCTAGGATCCGGTGGGAAAGGGTTAAACTGCTCTCCTCACCTGACCCCGCCCCTCCGGACCAGCCCCGCTGCAGCAGCGAGCGAACACTCCGGGAACTTCACTCAGCCTCTTCCCGAGCGGAGCGCGTTCCTCCCGCGGGTCCCGGACCACGCTGAGCACGCGTACGGAGTGGATCGGGTCGGGTCTCCGAGGCTCGGATCTTTCCCACTTTTTGTTTTTCTGCCTGAATTGGAGCACGCGCGACTTTCAGCTCCGCGGAGGGTCCGTGCGTAAATCGGCGCGCCTGGAAACTCCGTGGGATGACGCACGCGCTCACCGATCGATTGTTTGACTGATTGATTGACGGGCACGCGGTCCGAGACTCGCCATGGACCCCGTTCAGCTGCTGGTGATGATGATGATGGTGATGGTGATGATGAAGGTCAGTGTCGGGACCGACTTCAGAAAAACTGTGAGAGAACAAAGAGCGCGCAGTCAGCCTGAGGTCAGACATAGATCGTAACCCTCCTCCTCCTCCTCCTCTTCATCCTGACGCTCGAACAGACTCTTGTTCGCTCAAACTTAGTTCGTATCCTTAAAGCAGGAAATGATGAAGTTTCTGACCTAAGATCAAATGATTTCGCACTTTTCTTTCTCTCTGATCATAAACAAGATTAATCTGAACGTTTCTCACTCTTTCACACATCAAACTGAAATAAACACGTGATTGGAGTCACATGATTGGCTTTCAGCTGAGGGACCCTGAAGGTCACACAGCTCAGACTCCAAAATCAGTTTGCAGCTTTTGTGAGCGTGAATAAGTGTGGGGCGAGGGGATCTGTAAGAATCTGTGAGGAAATAATGTTATTCACTGCGTCTCTTTGTGATGTAGTCTGAGTCTGTCTGCAGCTGTTTTCAGAGCCCGTTCCTGCTCCGAGGCGTCGTTTGGTGACGATTTCTCCTGAGGCACGCGTAAGGTCACCTTTGCATTCTTATGCTACCTGCCAGGTTATGGAAGACACCCAGTAGAATGACCCAGCCATGTATTCCAGCCCCACTGTTGGGAAGGTTACTTTTAAAATGTATTCCACTACAGATTACAGATTACATGCCCCCAAATGTATTTTGTAACGTATTCCGTTACGTTATTCAATAATATATATTATTCTCATGCTTTTTACAACTACATGAATGTACTTTTGCTGTGTAATTTATTATTACTATTACTAAAGGTCACCACACCAATACCAACTAGATTTTTAAATCTTAATATAAAATCAGTACCAGTAGGTGGACATTAGGTAAGGCTGCACTTTTTGAAGCGATCTCGTATAAAAAACTATTCCACACGTATATAAAACAAATCCGCAGCTCTGAACCGTAGTAAAGGGACCTCTGGCTGATACGTTGGGTTCCGTGTCGGACTCGTAGCCGAAAGCCAGCTTTACTTTGCTGTCTGGGTCAACTTTGGTAGCAGAGACAGAGAGAGGCGTTGAAAGGCCGCTCCAGTGGAACTTATTGTTTCGGAGGAAAACATGAACACAGTGTCCAGTCGAGTCTTACCAGCTTACTTACAGCTGGGCTCGTCAGGCGCCCTGTTTGGCTGCAGTGGTCATTATTATATTTACATGCTTCCATCTCCCGTTTCTGGTCGGCGACACTTTTCAACTTTTCTTTTTCTCCCTCCTTCACGCTCACAGACACAACGGATACGGCGTTGATTCTACCAGCAGCACACACTACACTACCCATGAGGCCACAGTCTTTCCGTCTGTGCCTGTAACACTCTATTGCCTTCATATTAAATCTTTTTTTAATAAATAAAAAAAATATTTCTTCACATCATTTATGCGGGTCACAAGACAAGTAGGGTTGACATGGGCCATGAGGGGAGACTCAGGCATTAGAGCCTCTTATTGCATGTTTTGTTTGGGTTTCCACCGATGTGGAATTAGCAGAAATAAAGAGGGCGTGGCCTAACATATGAAACAGGAAAAGGGTAAAAAATGTTAAGCTTTGGAAGTGAGAACGTATTGGTTTTCCATGAAGCTCTCTGAAGATGTTTGCAGATTAAAAGGCTTGAGTTGACCTTGATTTTCAATGAAATAGCTGATCTGAGCCTTTAAAAGCCTGCAGAGGGTGGAGGTGACCTCATGCGGTCCCACACCGCTGTTTACTACTTCCTGTCTGTATGTATGTAGAATGTAGAAACATTCACACTGTCTGAATTCTGATCAAACTCTGTAAGTTTGACCCTTCCTGTGAAGCAGACTCTAGGCAGGTCTCAGGGTCGTTTCCTCAGTCACCAGGTCCCCGGTGTGTTAGCGTGACCTGCAGCCTGCTGTCAGTCTGAACTCCCCCATCGTTGTCACAGTTTTGGTTCCTTCATTTGATCCAGATCAGAAACAGATCAAATATTCAGTTTTTGCTGCTCTGTGTCTCAAACGTGTTATCTGTGAGCTGATCTGTCAGTGTCAGCACGGATAACAAGAGAAACACCCCTCCGCCAGGTTAGGAGTGTTGATGTTGCACAGTCTGACCACCAGAGGGCGCTCTGCAAGACTCCTGCAGTAACAGCAAACAGCTGCTGGGAGCAGAGCATAAATAGGTGAATGAACAGCGCCACAGCAGAAGCTGTAGATGGTGCGTGCCCACACAGCGCCCAGATGAGCAAGCAGACTTTCTAACAAGTGAAACGTGGGGGCGGAGAGGAGGGTCGGCCGAGTTCACACGTGGCTGGCAGAAACGTGGGGAGGGGGGCATCAAAGCAGCCACACATGAAAGAGAAAATGAAGGAAGTGTTTCACATCTGTATGGAATCAGCCTACTGCCACATCTGTGCACAGAGCCTTCCAGAGTCTCCTGTTTGATAAAAAGGGTTTGATTAGAGAGCTTGCTGCTGCTCAGACTCAAGCTTTTACTTTGTAATAGTCACAGGAAATCACAGAGGTCAGCACTTCCTGTTGTTGCTGGGCCAAAATGTTGCAGCTGCGTTAGGTCCTGACTTTGCTAAAACCAGTCATTCATGTGACCCATGACCTCCTGAAACTACAGGTGGCGCCAACTCACCAATGACAGACAACCTCCAGACGGAGCTCGCCGTCGATCAAACAGCTCCAGCCGGCAAAACCAACGGGACTTAATTTGGAGGGCCGAGTCATGAGCTGGTCTTCATTCACAGACTGGCTAATTAGGGCTCAGTACCATCCAATCAAAATCCTCCAATTTGCCTCATTAAACCTGCCTTTGTGGACGCTCTGCTAGTACAGCGACCTCACAGCAGCCATATTATTGGTCATATGATGTCATTAAAAAGGCCCCAACAGCACAAAAACGGTCCAGGTGGGAGACCAAAGCGGTTTTTTTTGTATCAGGCTGTAAACATGTTTAATTCTGATGTAAATTTTAAAAACCGGAGTCAGTGGGGGGGCTGACTCCCTGCTCACACGCTAGGGGCACTGCAACTGATTTTAAGGAAGCTGATTGGTTATTAACTCTGCATGTTTTCTGTGTTTCAGATGTCTGAAGGCAGCACAGTGGTGGAGGTGTTCGGAGACCGAGGAGCAAGAAGCAAACGCTATGCCATCAATCCTCTGGGACACAAGTGGACTCACCACAACATCTCGTACAGGTAGAGAAACACCTGTACAGACCTAATAACATCCTGTGATTTAATTAGTGACGCTCTGAGGTCATTACGTGTGCTCTTACAAGGTCAGGAACTTAAAAATGCTCAGTTTCTCTAATCTTTTTTTAAGATTGTGTGTAAATGAATGATTTAATGTCTTCATCAGTCTAATTGAACATTCTGGGTCTTTCTCTTATTTTCCTGTATTTCAGCGTTTATTGGTTGACCTCAACTCTGCCACAGCTCGTATTAAAGCACATTCTACGTGTAGAATATTTAATAATGAAGGTAAACATTTGAAGTCTGAAATTCAAGTTAATAATGAGGGCCTGATGGCTGTCATATCTACTACGAGTCAGGATGTCACCCAGCAGGAGCCTGAACCATGAAAGTGACCGTCACACAGCCTTGTGAGCGTCTGCCTCCTTGGTGTCAGAGAGTCTAACCAATAAACAGCACAGAAACCAACCCTTCCTCCTCCTCCTCCTCCTCATCAGCTTCAGGTCAAAGTCGTGACATTTAGGAATCATCTCTGTAACTTCTGCAGGCAGTTATTTGGGTGGTTATTTTCATTCTGGCCCCTCCCATGCAGGTAAAGGTAAAGGACAACAGTGGTCGTTAAACTGCAGGGGGAGCCGGCGTGACAGAAACGACATTTCGCCCTTTATTTGACACCCAGATGTTTTTTTTGTTAATGACTGAAAAATGTTCACAGATGATGATGAAGAAAGTGAACAGTGCAGCATCGTGATTGGCTCATATGTTTCCTGATTCATTATTGATGAGTACCTACCTAACTGATTGCCCTCCCATTGTATTTCTAGACCAATCACACAACTAAGATCAGAGGAGGCGGAGCATCATTCTCTGAGGACTGATCAGAGTCCAGTTACCTGTCTGTCTCTTCTATCTCAGGATCATCAAGTTCCCCAACACCCTGAATGTGGAGGACACCAGGAAGGCCATCAGCATCGCCTTCACAAAGTGGAGTGACGTGTCTCCGCTGACCTTCTCCGAGGTTACTGACGGCAACGCTACCGCTGACATCACCATCGGTAGGACTCCTCGTTTAACTTTGACACCTGCTGTTGACCTTTTTACAGAATCAAACTCAAAGTAAGGTCAGTACTTCCAGCTTTAAACGCTGCACGGTCGTAATCTCTCCATCACTCCATATTATCCATTGTTGATCTGCACACAGCTGTTGGCACGAACGTCGCACTCGCTTATGTCATTGTCACGAGACACTCTCACAAACAAAAACACGGTTTAGTAATGCAGCGTGCTTTCGGGAAAGTAAGAGTAATCTAATTACCTTTTTTGGAATAGTAATCCCTTACTTTACTCATTATTTAAAAAAAGTAATCCGACTCTGTAAAACTCTGCCCCCTGCTGGTGAAATGTGCAGCTAAGTGCGTGAAACTGGTTTTATTTGGGTGGATCAGTAGGTCGTCCTCATGAGAGGATGGAAGAACACGAACACTTCTGCAGGATAACCAGCTCTTCATGCACTTGGTTCTGCTCTGGTCTTCTGAGATGTTCCACTTCAGTTTCCTGTTTCCAGGTTTCTACACCTTCAACCACACGGACTGCTGGTGGTCCCCTCTCCACCCGTGTTTCGATGGGCTTAACGGCGAGCTGGCGCATGCCTTCCTGCCACCGCGAGGAGAAATTCACTTTGACAACCATGAGTTCTGGATCCTCGGGAAGTCCCGGTTCAGCTGGAAACAAGGTTGGAGCACGTAGGAAGGTTCTCCAAACACAGGCCTGTGTGTTTAGTGTGTCCCTAGAAGGCCACCGTACTCGCGAAAATTAAGAAACAGTACAAATGTAGTTTTAGATGTTCTTCTTTAAATATCAGAGTTTTTGAAAGTCTGACGTTTAAGGTTGTGAAGAGAAGCTTCAGCGTAAGAGTGTGTATGTTTTTCTTTATTTGTCTGAATTTGTGTCTCTGATGGGAGAAAAACACTGGTGTTTATAACATATTTACATGTGTGTGTTATAAACGGCACGATTTATCCCCGATGCTTCTTAAATGAGACAAAATTCTAAAAACGATAAAAACCACCTGAAGCATGACTGAGAGGATGCACGCAGCAGAAACCTGACACAGATCATTCAGATCAGCTTCTGGAAGCCTGCTGAGGGGCAGCAGGCACAGGCTGTGTTTGTGGGAGGCTGAAGCGTAACGTAACGTAAAATGCGAAATGCAGAGCTGCAGTTTTCAGGTTGGAGGGTTCTCGGCTGTTCGCTGATGCTGTTTCTGTGACACTCCTGCAGGAGTCTGGCTGAACGACCTGGTCCAGGTGGCGGCACACGAGATCGGCCACGCCCTGGGTTTGTGGCACTCCAGAGACCCTCAGGCTCTGATGCATCCCAACGCCACCTACACCGGACAGAGGAACATCGCCCAGGACGACGTGTGGGGCATCCAGAGACTCTACGGTAACGACCAGAGCAGCCGACAGCCGACAGCGAGCTCTTACTGTTTGGTATTTGAGATATTTAAGGTGGACTGAGGGGAAACTGCACTGATGGAGACATGCAGAAACACGCTGCTGCATCATGTGCTGTGTGTTTGTTGTGTTTGAGTGACTGGAGGCGACAGCTGTGTGTCTGTCGCTCTGCAGGTTGTCTGGATAAGAAGCGAGTCTGCGACCCGTGGGCTCGGCTCGGCTTCTGCGAGCGAAGGAGGACGTTCATGAAGAAGAACTGTCCTCAGCGTTGTGATTTCTGCTACGGTGAGGCCCCTCTGACCTCTGACACCCCCACAGAAGCCCGTGTGACGCTCATTGCCCGTCTCCATCCTCTTCCCACTGCAGAGCCTCTGGAGGTGGTCACCACAGCAATGCCGCAGGCAACCAACACGAAGATCAAGATGGTTCCTCGAGGGAAGGTGGTGGGTTTCCGCTGTGGAACCAAAAACACCCGCTCCCCCCCCAAAGTCAGGTCAGCTCATCCATACTGATGTAATAATAACTGTGGGGGATTTTAACATCCATGTAGATGTTAACAATGACAGCCTCAACATGGCATTTAATCTGTTATTAGACTCAATTGGCTTCTCTCAAAATGTAAAAGAGCCCACCCACCACCACCACTTTAATCACACTCTGGATCTTGTTTTAACATATGGCATAGAAACTGAACATTAAACAGTGCTTCCTGAAAACCATCTCTTGCCTCTAACTAGTTGTTCCCAGAGTATTTAAAAGTAGAATGGGAGTGAGAGCCTTCAGTTTTCAGGCCCCTCTTCTATGGAACACATGGAACTACAGCATGTCATTTGTCCAGTCTTCTTTCTCTCACCCAAAATGGTTGCAATAGATGGCTGCCCCTCCCTGAGCCTGGTTCTGCCAAAGGTTTCTTCCTGTTTAAAGGGAGTTTTTCCTTCCCACTGTCGCCAAGTGCTTGCTCATAGGGTTGTTGTTGTTGATTGTTGGGTTTTTCTCTGTATGTATTATTGTAGGGTCTACCTTAAAGCGCCTTGAGGCAACTGTTGTTGTGATTTTGAGCTATATAAATAAAATAAAATTGAATGGAATTGACTGTCTAGTTTAACTTAGAATCTGATCTAGCAGCTGGGCACTGCAATTTTTTATGTCTAATCTCACACTGGGAATCTTGCAATATCCCAGCATCTCCACTTTTAACCACAAAGTCCACATTGCAGCAAACCCTTGCAGCCCCTCTAGTGCTTGGTAGGCCTACAGGAGGCGAGCCCATTTGCCTCTTTCAGTCTCTGCCCAAACAGCTATGGCCTGGCCACCAGTAAGCCAGTCCATGGCTGAGTAACTTGGTTCCTTATCCTTTACATCCTAATTTAGGTTTTTAGAATTGTTCTTACCCTGGCCCTTCACTCAGGACAAATTCCCTTACCTCACAGACAGGACTTTTATGGTAAGTTTTGATACCTGCTCCTCCAGGGTTCACAGCATCACATGTGGTGTGCCCCAGGGTTCTATTTTAGGCCCAGTGCTTTTTAACCTATA
>VUQR01033760.1:0-12249 GCA_015108515.1 Hemichromis elongatus
TTCCATAAATCCACCAATGAACATGTAACAAGGAACGTCATTGAAAATAAAATAAGATAACAGCCATTGGCTCATCCATGGTTAAACCAACAACTAATAAAATCCCATTGTGACCATCATGAACCCACCACCACCTTCCTTGGTGGAGGACGCTGAACACACAGAGAAACTGACCTGCAGGACAGAACATGGCTGTGATGATGAACTGGTGCTGGTGGGGGGGTTGGCAGACAGTACCAGGAATAAGATGCTTTAAGGTCATGTGATTATACATAACAGATGTTGACAGATGTTTGATATCTCTGCCTCTGCTGATTTGACTTTTGCACACATTACATATCAGTTTGGTTTCATCTGCAGCACTGAATGTAAAACGCTTCCACACAGAACTGGATCCAGTTTGTTTGGCTGGTGGAGGACCAAGAGGAGGCTCAGCAGCAGCAACACTCTTTTCTATTGGTCGACCAAATCCATGTGGGGAGGTTTAATTTATTTTTAATCATTATTTTGTCTTTTTTTAATTTGTATCACTCAGTCTGTTTTATCTTTAATGTTGTTTATTTTGGTTTATTTTTATTTTTGTTTTAATTTTGCTATTATTTTTATTTCAAAACACATTTTTTAAAAAAATATATCTTCTGCTGTACTTTAGTATTTACATTTTTAAAACATTTCCTTTTGTGTCATTAAGGTAGAATTTTCTTTTCTTTCCTTTCGCGCACTTGCTCCTATTTGATTTGACCCTCCGGGGCTACAGTACGGCAGGATCAAAGATCGTCTATATTCGTGTGGACTCGTGTCCTCTGTGACGTAGCCCTGGAGCGTCGGCCTATGTTCGGCAGACGTCGTTGCGTTCAGCTGATCCTGGAGCATGCGCAGAGTGAACGCTCGTCTCCTACCCAGAAAAGCCTGATTCACGTAAACAACAGCACATAGCTGCCGCTGTGGAGCATTACCGGAGCTTTACCGGCTTCAGACCGAGCCGCTGGTCGCCGTCGGGTCCTGTAACAGTGAGCTACCTGTCGGAGCAGCTGTGCTCACCTGGAGCTGTTCGTTGCTGATGTCAGCCCGGTGGCGTCATTTCTCTGAATAAGTGTCGTGTTTGAGGCTGTGGTGTCGCAAATCAGCCCAGAGCAGAGTTTGGAGCAGCTGAGGACAACACACAGGTTTGTGCTGAAGTAACCCAGACCTCTGAACTTCAGTTTGACCTCTGAACTTTATACAACTACATTTCCCATCATGCAGCTGTAGCTCTGCGTGCCAGTAATGAGTGCTGAATGATAACTAACCTTAGCTTTAACTCAGAGTCAGGAAACAAAATTTTACAGCTTCACTTCCTGTAGTGATGCATGCCACCAGCAGGGGGCGGAGCTTCACCGAGACGCGTCCAGATGTGAGCAGCTGCTGTCCTCTGAGCTGGTTCTGGGTTTTTTAAAGGTCTTGATGGAGCTGAGATGCTGACGTCACAGTTTTTACCTTGTATCCTCTCAGAGGCGATGGCGGCGCAGAACATGGAGGCCAAACTGAAGAACCTCCTGAAGCAGGAGAAGATCCAGCTGTGGAACCCGCCATACACCGAGCAAGACCAGCAGCCGGGCAGGCAGCACATGCAGGTGGGTGACCCGCAGCAGGGGCCGAGGAGGCGTCGCCACACACGCCTTCATACTCAGGTCAAAGTACCAGGATATAAAGTTCAGTCAGGTCTCTGAAGGTTACTTGGTGACGCTGTTTAAGAAATTAATAATTCACATGAATCCAATAAAATAATAAATCTGCTAAAACAAAGAAGTCAAACCAACATTAATGAGTTCAGTTTGTCTTTACTGTCAGAGTGAAGCTCAGTGAAACCACCTGATGTACTAAACCAGTGAAGCACAGGAGGATAAATGTCTGACTGATTTCACTGAGATTCAAACATCAGTGGAGTCACAGCAACGTTCTGTTCTGAGCGTGCTCAGTGCTGTTCTTCTTCCTCCGTCAGGAGCTGGCGGAGCGCTACGCCCCCCTGCTGTGCCTGCCCGTGTCGGAGGTAGGGGGCGCTCTGGAGTTGATCCGAGCTCAGGCGGTGAAGCGAGGCAAAGGAAACCAGACGTTCAGGGAGACGAGCGTTGCGACGCTGGAGCTGCTGCTGCCGCGAGACGCCAAGAAGGTAACAAAGGCGGCGAGGACAGAGGAAGCTACCTGAGGGTGCACCTCACGCCACACACTCATCACATGACGCACACAGACCCACAATGCTTTGCTCTCCAGTGACGGAGGAGAATGACATCAGTGTTTGCTTCCAGGATCCAAAGGTGAGGACATACCTGGAGACGAGGCTGGACGTGTCAGCGCAGCAGGTGGTGGACAGGTACTCGCTTACATCACAGGCCCAGTGTGTGTCTGTGTGCGTGTGTGTGTGTGTGTGGTCCTGGTTCAGATCCCATTATTGATATCTATAATTGATTCAGGTGTTCATTGATTGTGATTGGCTGCGCTGTGAGAGTCACCTCCATCACTCAGCAGCAGTGACGTCACACTGATACATGTTACTGACAGGCTGTGGGTCAGATGTTTGTGTGTGTTTGTTCTCTTCACTGTGATCAGAGTTGAGTCGTTCCTGTCAGTAATAATTACACGTTACACAGAACACGTACACCGTGTTCCAAATTAATATGAAAATGAAACTCGATTCAGGTGACTGTCTGCATAGTTTTTGAGTCATCAGAGTGTAATTTAAATGTTACTGAACAAACCAAACCAGTGAAAACAGAATATTTGTCAAAGCTAACAAAATGTACATCAGAGCTTCCAAACATCTAATTGGTTGTAAAGAACTGAAAATGACCGTTTGTTGAATTTGCAGCATTAGGAGATCAAATTGACTGAAATCAAAGTTGTTTCGATCTCAAACATAACAGGTGAAGTTACTCATTAACATAGGAAACCTTATTTCATAGCCTCCATGGAACCTGTGAGTGTTTGGAAAGTTTCTTCTTGAACATCTGCAGGACGTCAGAGTATCCTCCCACAGCTGCTGTTTGGATGTGAACTGCCTCCCACACTCATAGGTCTCCAAAGGTTCTCAATGAACCCCCTCCCTCCCCTGACCTCCCTCCCCTGACCTCAGTCAGGGGAGGGAGGGGGGGGGTGGCACACCATGAGGTTCTCTGCTGATGTACAAAGATGAAAAGACAAAAAACTGGTCGCCTTGGTGATTCTACTGTATAAACAGGTAGAAACATGGCTGCAGCCTGACTGATCCTCAGTTTGTTACAGGTGGAAGTTCCGGCTCTGGCTGCTGGGCTGAGGTCTGCACACACTCAGCTTTAGCTCTGGGTTCCTGGCTAGCTTAGAGTTAGCATGCTGTCAGTGCCGATGCTTGTGAAGAACTGAAGTTGTGTTAGCAGCAAACTGTGGTTGTTTCCGTCCTGGATGCACATTTCACTTTACTATTTATCTCATTCTTTTGTGCAATTAAAAATAAATATCAACACACATGGTCGCCATCCAAGCTGAAATCAGCTGATCGTAGTGCGAGGACAAGAACCGACAAGTGGGATCGACAGGCAGGCGGACTGATGATTCCAAGGAGCTGGACTACTACAGTTACCCACAAGTACCGGTTCTCGATCCCAAACCCTATTAAAGAGTGTGTGTGTGTGTGTGTGTGTGCAGGGTTGCTGAGGAGCACGGCCTCAGGAGCATCAAGCTGATCCTGAGTGGGAGGACTCTGTCTGCAGGTCAGTGACCTAACAGCTGCAGTTGTCATGTGATCTGTCAGAGCTGAGCAGAGCGTGAGAGTGTGTGTGTGCTTAGAGCGGCGTCTGGACGAGCAGGGCGTGAAGAACCACAGCAAGGTGATGGTGCTGAGGGTGAGCGACGGCGAGCTGAAGCAGCAGCTGACGGAGGAGGAGGAGGAGAGGAGGAGCCAGGAGGAGAGCGTCCAGAGGACCCAAAAAGGCTTCCAGATCCTGTCAGAGAGAGGTGAGGAAAGACCACGCCTCCAACACACTTTTGTTCAGCCCACAGGTAACCACAGCAGGGTGGGGTCTCAGGAGGAAGCAGTCTTGGGCTGACAGGTGACCGTGTGGGCGTGTCAACGGGAGGGGCACAGCTGTTTGTTTTTAAATGTCCTTTTCTCTCCGTCAGACGGCAGCGAGGACCCGGACACCACGCCGTTCCTGGAGATCGCCGACCAGAAAGGAAACTCGCTGAAGATCCCCCCCACGGAGAAGAAGGTGGAGTCTGAGGCAGGACGCAGTGTGGAGGTCAGACACCAGGGGGCGCTGCTATGTAACCACTGTGTTGTGTGTGCAGGCTCTGATCCTGGCCATGGGCTTCCATGAGAAAGGTCGCGCTCTGATGAAGAGGAAGCAGCACGATAACGCTCTGTGTCACCTGCTGCAGGCCGACCAGCAGTTCAGGTACGAGCAAGCTGATTGGCTCTGAGCTGCGTCACAGCTGATCTTCAGACCTTCAGCCAGAGGTCAGAGAGCAGCCCGTAGATTCTGACTGAGATCAGTGACACTTCATTGGCCGTCACTGTTAACAGCTGTAAATGTCTGAAACTGTTCATGAGACAGGAAGTCCCTGTGTGTGAGTGCCATGTGCACCAGCCTTTCAAAATAAACTTCCAGAGTCAGGAGGTTTTCCAGCACATCCAGCGTAGTGTGGACAAGTGGGAATGAGGGTTAAAGTCCTGTGTGTGTGTGTGTGTGTGTGTGTGTGCGCATGCGCAGTAAGTGCGGCTCGGCGCTGCTCAGCTCCGTGGATAACTACGCCGTGCTGCAGCTGGACATCGTGTGGTGTTACCGCGCTCTGGAGGCGCTGTCCTGTCTGGAGGATGGGCGGAGCCGCCTGCAGAGAGCCGAGGACTGTTTCCTGCGCTGCTACGGAGAACAGCAGGAGAGACTGCTGATGATCAAGGTGTGACTCACACACACACACAGAAACCTAACTACAACCTAATTGTAACCCTGACGCTAAAACCACATTTTTAATCTCAAAAATGCCTCCAGACTGGTGGGGACGTCCCCACAGAGACATGTAAACATGGCGCGCACACACACAGTGTTTCTGTATGTGAGTGTGAAACCATCACAAACGTGTTCACATTTGTAACAAACATTTGTTTTATATTTGTAGTCTAGAATCACTGACCAATCAGGTTTGAGCAGTCTGAGTGAAGACAGAGTGCACTCTGACTGCTGAGGGTGACACATTAAGTCTCAATGGGACGACCTGTATTAATAAAGTTTTAATTAAAAAATAACATTTATTAGCATTTTGTGAGTAATACAAGGCTGAACTTCTTACTGGGATGAATCACCATGGTAACACATGCTTTAATAAAGTTAGTGCAGAGAATCTGCACAGTAGCCTTCCACTTAACCTGACGCGTGTGTGTTGCCAGGGTAACACGGGCAGAGAGGAGGTGCTGTTCCTCCGGCTGTACCTCCTGCAGAGCCTCCTCTCCTACATCGAAGGAAACGACTCTCAGGCGCGCCTGCAGCTCTCCAAGGTGAGACTCACCTCAGCTTAGCATGAGTGACAGTCCACAATAATCCAGCTGTGTGTGAGGACTGGCTCTGTGTGTGTGTCAGGTGGAGTCTCTGTACGCACGCCTGCATCCCGACTCGGAGAAGATGACTCAGCTGATGGCGCTGGGCTTCAGCGAGAGAGAAGCTCGGCTCGGCCTCAGAGCCTGCCGGGGCGACCTGCAGGAGGCCGCCATCCACATCAGCACACGCCGACAGGTAACCACACCTGACAGGAAGTCAGTTCACCGCCTGTCGTCCCGTTTGAGCGTTTAATAAAGTTTTATCCGTGTTTATCAGGAGCGGGAGGAGCTGAAGCAGAGGGAGAGGCAGAAGAGGAGGACGAGGATGGAGGCCATCTCTGCCCTGATGGAGCTGGGCTTCTCCCAGAGAGACGCCGCCCGCGCCCTGCACCACGCCGACGGGAACGTAGACAGAGCTTATGCTGTAAGTAGCTCCGCCTTCTCGTGCAGGTGTCACAGGTGGAGCTGTGACTGACTCCATGTTTTCCTCTGTGTCGTCCCCAGATCCTGCTGGACTCGAGCCAGGCGGCCCAGGGGACCAATAACAACACAGAGGGCGGAGCCAGCCCAGAGAAGGTGGAGCAGGTACGCACGGTCACGTCCAACATCTATGCTTCACGTCACAAGACAAACCAAAGCTGGGGCGGGGCTTCTCTCTGTGCCCTGCAGCTGTTCTCCTCCAGCTGTTTTCTTTCTGTCCCTCCAGCTGTTGTATTTGGGGTTCGAGCGGGATTCGGCTGAAGCGGCACTCAGACTGACAGGTGGAGACGTCCAGTCAGCGACACAGCTGCTGTTGGACAACCAGGGCGTCCTCTCCCCAGAGCTGCTGAGCCCGCCCTCCACGTCCTCCTCCTCCCCGTCCTCAGAGGAGCCCAGCACCGCCTCCAGCTCCCCGGGTAACACTCCCTCCTGTTACTGAACCTCCCTCCATTTCCATCCAGCATAAACAGAACGAGGTTACCGAGCAGGAAGTGAGCGTGTGGGCGTTTTAACAATTCACATTTCAGCAGATCTGCTCATCCATACACCCTCTGTAAGGACCTGAGCCCCGAGCTGCCAGATTACACCTTAGTTTTTCTTCCTCAGTCTCTGTGACTCGTTTTATCTGACGAGCATGGAAACTTGTACGACGTCTTTTTACATTTTATGAAGCTGTGGTGACTGAGAGCTCACAGGGTTCATCTTCATCTCAGCAGTCACTGTGAAAACATGCTAACAAAACCAGCCAATGGGGCTCCAGTGAGGACGGTCATGTGGTTTAGAAACCCGTGATCATCCAATAGAAAGCCTGAGTGACCTGATGAGCTGAGGACTGTACCTCAGAGGTGTAGTCGTGATTTCACACATCAGAGATTAAATGTTTAAAATAGAATCAATAAAAACTTAGAAACACACAGTAATGAGTTTCTATTAAAAACACATTTAAAGAGAAGAAAAAAGTCACATGATACGAAATCTGCTTGTGTGACCCTCCAGAGGACAGCGAGCTGGTGAGCGAGGTGCTCGAGGACATCGCCCACCACGAGGAGGACTACCTGGACCTGACGCTGGAGGAGGAGAGCGAGCTCATCTCTGCCATGAAGGCCTACCTGCACCGTGAGCCCGCCCACACCTAATGACACGCTGGGCCCGGGTCGAGTGTGCACACACGCACACACACACAGATCGTCCTGCAGTCGGGGAGTTCAGAGCGGCGTGCCAACGTGGAGACAGTGACGATCGTCTGTTCAGCAATAATTCAGCATCCTGCTGCTCAAGGACGCCCAGGTTTAATCAGTGACATCATCAATGACATCATTGTTGGTGATGTTGGATCAAAGCAGTGTCAGTTTGTGTCTGAGCGGTTTCCTGTTGATTCTTTGGTTGTGATGGATCCAATAAAGACGACACAACGTGTTTCTGTCTGCGTGTTTGACTGAAACATAAAAACACAAAAGCAGAACTCAAAAGGTCAGTGAGAAGAACAGAGACTGACGCTGATTGGTGGTGATGGAGGAGGTGGGGGTTAGGGCGGTGCTCTCTCTGGGGCCTCAGACATGCCTGTTAGGGCTGTGGTTAGCTGATTCTGAGCTGGCTGCAGGTGTGAGAGTGTTTAAAACAATGTTAACACGGTGCCTTGAGCTTCGACGTGACCTCACCTGCTTTTCTTAAAGTCCATCTGGCTCGTTAACTCTAACGTGGTGATGTGACGGGTTCGCAGGGATATGAGATCCTGTCAGAAATCTTGGTTTCAGTGAAGCTGTGGTTGTAACACTAGACTCAGTCTTCACTCCGAGTCTCACTGTGCACTTCAGGCTCGAACCTGCAGCACCTTCAGGAAAACTGGAAGAACAGTGAGACTGCTGAAGCTGTGGGTCTTACTGGGCAGCCTGAGCAGGAAAAGCCCCTCTGAGCCCCTCCCTGAGGGCCCAACTCCTCCATAAAAATTATGAACAGAATCAGTGACAAAGTGCAGCCTTGGTGGGTCCAACGCCCTCTGGGAACGAGTCCGACTTATTACCAAGCTCTTGCAGCGGTTGTTTAAGGATCAAATAGACTGCAGCAAAGAGACCCCATACATCCGAGAAGCCTCTTCAGTTCTCAGAGCAACTGGTAGAGAGTCCCAAACTTTTGAGCCCTATGTGAGTGTCCCTAGAGGGTTATTATTAGTGGGTCCAGGACCCTCTTAGGGACACTCCCAATAGGGCCACCAAGTTCCTTAGATTGCTATGACCTGGATGACTAAAAACCTTCACAGACATATTTAAAGGTCCTAGACTCTCCTGACTTTCTAACACTCTACATTTTTGTGGCCTTTTACATCATAAGTGTGATTCACCCCCAAAGAACCTAAATAAATTGCACATCTTTAAGCAATAAATTGCAAAATAAAGCCCAAATATTGGATGTATAATATATAATATAATATAATATAATATAATCCAGATTATATTTTTTGTGACTGCAGGAATGAAAACCTGCTTGTGCGACGGTGTCGGTGAAGTGTGACCACACAAATGAACACACACAGACAGTTTGATAAAAAACCCGTTTTCTTATTTTAGTCTCTGTTTATTTATCGTACATGATTACAGTCACAGGCGAGGGGGGCTGGTCAGGGTTGGGGGTCAGAGGTCAGAAGGGTTTAGAAGTAGTTGACGACTCTGCGGATGGACTGGATGTTGGGGTTCTGGGCCTGCCACTCGTTATGGCTGCAGTAGTCTCCACGCTCCACGATGTACATGCGGCCACGGAAGTTTGGCTCCTCGTACATCACCCAGCTGGAGGCGGAGGAAGGAAGGAAGAGAGGCGGGGTTAAAGTGAGGAACATGCTTTTAATAACCTTTCATGCTTTTGTTAAGGAGGATTCAGAATGATGTTTTATATGTTCCACCTTAAAACATCTCCAGACTATTATGTTAAGTCATATGCTAACACGTCTGACCTTAGGTTGTTAGCGTGCTAACATTAGCACTCACTACAAAAATTAAGCTGAGACTGAACAGAAAAAGCAGTTCTGCTGGTCTTCAGGTGAGAAGTCTAATAATACGCCTGGTGGGGTTCATCCTCAGGGTAACATTAGCATGAAAAACCCCAAAGTCTAAGCTGCTAGACGCACTAAAGTCTACAGAGTTCATCCTCTGGGGAGCAGGAATATGTCAACAGCTGACCTTTACTTTGAATGTGAATGACAAATATTTCCTGTTAGCATGTTGGGAATGATGTCCTAATACTAAGCTCAGGTTAAAGGTTACCAAAGTTTATTCTCTGGGGAGCAGGAATATCAGTGTTAAGGTTTCTGGTAATCGTGGCTGGGAGGTAAACGAGGAACTCACGCTCCGTCTCCGTAGACCTTCACAGAGTTGATGCAGTTCTTGGAGAAGCCACGGCTCTGCAGGAAGGGACAGTCATCACAGATGTCCACGCACTGACCGGAGAAGTTACAGCCCTCGAACAGCTCGATGCGGTAGTGCTCGCCATGCTGCCGGACAGACAGACACAATTAGGTCAGAATCCAACAACAAAACCTGCATCACAGACTGAACGGAGCAGCTAGCTTCAGGATGAAGGTGCTTCACCACAGAGTGAGAAAAGATGGTTTCCCCTCAGAGGAAAAGGCTCCCAGAGTTAGTCTTTCACTGACACAAAAACAAACACGTCTAATAAGTGCGAACTAAAAACAAGTAGATGGAAACGTGTTTCCTGACAGCAGTAAAAACTAAGATCTCTCTGATCACTTCATCGATCTGCTAAAGATGGCACTGAGTGGGAGGCTAATGTAGAGATCTAGAAGGTTTCCCCTCTGGGGAGCATAAATGTGTTTAACGATTAATAATCTTGTAGACTTTTAAACTTCAGTAACAAATTTGAAGAGTTGAAAAGCTGCCAAACTCTTCTGGGTTCATCCTCTGAGGAGCATGAATATAATGAAACCCAGGCTTCAGGGAAATCTGTGCTCTTTAAATAATCATGACCCCATCAGAGGTGCTTACCATGCGGATGGGTTTGCAGGATCCCATGTGGTCGTTGTGGGAGTTCCACCTCTGGAATTCTGGGTACTCGCCGTGCTCCAGGATGTACTGCTGGCCCTTGAAGTCAGGGTGGTCGTAGCAGATCCAGGCTCCGCTCTCCACACGGATCGAGTTCACCCTGAAGAGACAAAGACAGGCTCCAGATGTTACCCTGCAGTGGTGCTCAGTCACATGTTACCATTTTGAAATCACTGGTCAGAACTTTTTCATCCTCCTCCCAGCACCATCATCTGCACTGCTCCGATAGATTAGTGGAGCTCAGGTGATGATCAGCTGAAGGGAAACAGGAAGCACTTACACCAGTTTATCCTGACCATGATGATGATGATGATGTCGGCCTGATGCTCTCCTCTGATGAAGAGCAGCTGAATGTTTAATAAGGTCAGAATAAAAGTGATGAAACTAAGATTTATGAAAGTGCTGAAGATCGTTTCCGTGTAGACGGATTTCAGTCTGAGTTTGTGATGTTAGTGAAAACTGTCGGTCATCAAATTCACATCTTTCACTTTGCTGACCAATACGTCAGATTTTTCATATATGTTTCTATACATTTGTCACTAAAAAGGAAAATTTTTAGACTTAATGTACGGCCAAAAATCGTCTGGTCTCCTGTGTTTTCATAAATCTTAACTAGTTACTGAAACACAATCTGACTCGTATCAGAAATATCAGATATCGCCTGAATTTCAGAAGTTAAAAGTAGAAAAAGTTTGAGATTTGTTTGGAGAGAAACTGTTAAAGAAGCCGTCCACACAGTTTAATGAAAGTGTGACCACCAGGGGGCAGCGTTTCCACACTCATGTGTTCCCAGCTTCTCACATTTGTTGGGCACTTCATGCCTGCTTGACCTGCTTACAGAACAGCTACACTGACAGGCTGCGCCCTCTTATGGTTCAAAGCGGTATTACATAAAAACAGCTGTTGCAGCTGATCAGTCAGACTCTGTCTGGTTTCTGAGCACAGAGAAACTGAAGGTCTGCTCTGACTCGGTTCAGGTTCAAACGTCTTCAGTAAAAAAAACAACAACAAACACCTGAAAACAGGAAGTTACCTGTTCATGAAGCCGCGGTCCTGGAAGTTATCACAGTCACCTCTGACCTCCAGCTTCCTGCCGGTGAAGCACTTCCCCTCATAAAAAGTAATCTGCAGGACAAATGCTCATAATAAATAAAACTTTGTTTAAAAATGATTGACAGGACAACGTTCCTGCTGTAATCTGAAGCCTTCAGTGTCACAGGTCTGAATTTATTATGGCTCTGTCATGTGACTCGTCTCCATCCTTCATCAGGTTATTAGTCTTTGATGTCACTAATCTGGAATAACATGAATAAATAACAGGGAAGGAAATAGCTCGTCTGTAAATACATCACATTACTGAATCAGAGCTGGAGAGCAACAGAGTATTTTTACTAGAGTACTCTGAAAGTGCTGCTCTGTAAACTGAGCCTGGGTTCAGAGGACGATCGAGCGTGCAGCGACGTCTGTTTGATCTTAAATATGAATCACGCTGGTTTGTTCAGACTTCAGTGACATCATCAACAGCAAACAGTGAAGGTTTAACAAAAACACAAACTTTCATGTTTCACATGAAGTGAGACTCAAAGTTTATTTCTTCTGTTTTTGTCTTTGAAATGTCCAAACTGAAAACTTCCCGCTGCTGTGAAGAGCTCCACACCAAACGTCAGTCAAAAATCGACTATTTTAAGGGGCCTGCTCTTCCAGCTTCAGCTCAGTGTGATGAAGCTCAGACAGAAGCAGAGCTCGAAGTGATCCTGGTCGCTCTCACTCACCTTTCCAGAGTACTGCGACATTTTGTCCTGCTGGATGTCGTCCAACCTGGCCCGCAACCACACACACAGTGTAACAGAGAAAAAGTTGGACACCCCAATATATACGGCAGGGGGGCGAGCGAGGGGCGAGCGAGGGGCGCGGCGGGCCGGGGGCCGGGCCCCCGGACAAAAGAGCCGGCTTCAAAGGATTCTGCTGCCTCGACGCTTTTCCTTCATCCAGACCTGTCTGCTGATTCTGCTGTGTGTGTGTGGTTGTGTGTGTGGGTAGGTGTGTGTGTGTGGTTGTGTGTGGTTGTGTGTGTGGGTGTGTGTGTGTGTGTGTGTGTGTGTGTGTGTGTGTGTGTGTGTGTGTGTGTGTGTGTGTGTGTATAAGAGAGAGAGCGAGGGTAAAATGTACTTTAGCTAA
>VUQR01033768.1:0-17361 GCA_015108515.1 Hemichromis elongatus
CCCCTCCCTCTTCACTCCCACCCACTTGTTTTCTCTTGCTTTGTGTTCTTACTAACTCAGCCCTTCAGGGACAGCAGGCCCCTGCTGTACTCAGTGTACTGGACAGTCTTTAGGTTCAAATGTACCATGCACTCTTTTTCTCCTCCCTCCCTCCCCCTCCCTCCTTCTGTCTCTTCGCCCTCCACCTCTTTCAGCCAGCTGCCAAACAGACCCTCCCTGTTCCCTGCATCCCGACTGGAGGATGGAAAAGCAGTCTTCCAGAAATAGCCAAGATAATTGCCCTCCAGTGATATTTTTTTTTCCTCTTCTGTCGCTCTTTACACTTCTTTGCTCCTTCATCTGTTCTTTCCCCATTCAAAGTTTATTTTTCCCCCCTCTCTTCTCTTTTTAGAGAGCTTGTCTGATTCCAAAGCTTTTTTTGGGAAAAAGAAAAGAAAGAGACGGGAAAATAAATTCCTCACTGCGTTTTTTCCCCCCTCACACTGAGGGCATCCAGGACAACCATTTTGGTCTGTGTTGGTTTTCCAGAAATGTAAATCTGACCCACAGACTTGACAGTGCTTGAGGAAAAACTAGAAATCTCAGCAGGTTTCTGGCCAGATGTTGCCGCTGCCACCACTTCTACGAGGCTATGCGAGGGGGACAGAAATGGGGGAGGAGGAAATGCTTTCCAATTTTGGTTTTGAGACTTGTTGGAGCAGGTGTCGTGAGAAAATCTAGAGTACATTTAAAGAACTGAACAGGAAACGCTGACAAAGGAGGAGCAGCTCCAGTCAACTCTTCTCCCGCTGAGAAGAGGAACTTTACCATTTGTAAAGTTTCCATAGTTTCCTGCAGAGCACACTCGATCGAAGAGGATGTTTTCCTACTGAAGTGACCAGCTGCGTTAGGGGAGGGTGTATAATTTGTCTGTGGTTTGCAGCACCTCCCTGGAAGCATTTGATCTCCCTGCCCTCCCTCCCCTGCAAACTGTAACCAATTACTATTGGGTGCTGGTGGAGGTTTGCAGACCCCCCGTCTACCCAACATCCCCCACTACTACCACATGTACATGTACATGTGGGTGGCGCATAGTGCTGATGAGATTAAAGGTTGTTTACGCAAATTTTGAGGCTTTTCAGAAATGAAGGGCATCCGTTGGTAGATTTATAGTGTTGTTCTTTCAGAGCCTTTTAAGTTTTCCACATTTGGTGTGCTTCAGACTTATCTTTAAATCGATTTGGCCTTTTCTCATTGATTTGCACACATTGCTTTTCAGTGACAAAGAAAAAGCATGTTGTTGACTTCAAAATAAAATAGGGGAATATAGCGTTGGGTGAAGTAGTAGACCGTGTTTAAATAATGAAGCTCAGGGCATCTTTGTTTCATCAGTGGTCCTTGATTAGAGTGCACCCGTTGTCTAATTGAATTACGTGGATGTAATTGGGGAAGGCACATACCTGCCTCCATGAGGTCTCACAGCTATATGTCGGTGAAAATCAGCCCATGAAGAGTAGAGCTATAAGACTGTGTCAAAGGTGAGACCTGGGGATCTCTACAGTGTTGAAAGTCTCTAACAGCAGCCAGCATAATCTTAAAATGGAGCAACCAACAGTTTTGCCCGGACTAGTAACCATAAACCCAGTGGTCACTGTAAATTAGATCCAGTGTTGCTTTCTGGAGCCGAGACCTTTTAAAGAAGCACAGCCATGGTTGGAGCACTCCATCAACCACACCATTATGGAGGAAAGGTGAAGAGCAGCATTTTCCTTGTTTAAAAGGTGTATGACTGCATGCTGGGAGATAACCAAAGGCATCCACAAGATTTTCAGACCACAGGATGCAAAGTGTTTTGGTCTGAGGAGACAAAAATCAAACTGTCTGCCTGTCATTTCCTGAAAGCATATACAGAGGAAACTAAGCACTGAGAATCACCTCATTAATACCATCCCTGCAGTCAAACACGGTGGTGGTAGAATCATGCTGCGCAGACGGTTTTCTGACTGTGACATGAAGACTAGGCAGCATAGAGGGACAGGTGGATGAAGAAAATATAGAGCAGTTCTAGGTGAAAACCTGAAACGCACAACTAAAAATAAAAAAAGCATGAATGGTTTCAGGACCTGAAGGATTTCTAACACTTCTACAGAGACCTGAAAATGGCTCTGCACTGATGTTCTCTCATCTAATCAGTGGAGTTTTTATTCTGAAGACTGCGGAAGCTGTCAGAGAGGCCTGGCTTTTAGATCATTCCCAAGAAAACACGTTGCTGGTGTTTTCTGTTGATGGTGTTTTCTGTTGATGGTGCACTGTAGACCTGATTTCTTACTTATTTTTTTCTTTTAGTTGCCAAAGTCTCAGAAAAGTTCAAGTTGAATTTAAAAGAGAAAATGTAAAAAAACGAATGTGTTGCAAATTTTCCAAACGCACTATAAAATCGAGTTTGTCCAAATTTTAAAGTAAATAAACATCTATTTAGGTCAACATGCTTTATTTAGCATAAGACCAGGGAGGGATTAAATGAACAAAGACAACCAGCTATCCTTGATGCACTGTTTTCGTATTATTACATAAAATTACAGTGTTGTTTCCTGCAGCCTAAGAGGCACATCCTCAGTAACTGGTAGAGACCAAAAGTTGAGCTTAAAGAAAAATAATATTGGGTTTGACTTTTACAGGTTTGCACACAGATAACTCCAAAACGAGGACCATGTTGCTTTCCATCTGATGCATGTGAAATAAGCCACTCTCACCACTTTTCAACCCTTCTGTTTATGGCTCTAATGTAGTTTTCTTCTTCCAGCGATGAAGAAAAACTACTATATGTATTGCTAATAGGCTAATAGAAATACCAAGTCATAGAATGATCAGGGACTACACACATTAATATCAATATGATGCAAATGTGTTATGTTCAGTCAGGGGAAAAAACAATAAAACGGTTTATTTGTGAAGCTTAAAAGTTAAAAGATGAGCTTTATATTGTTTATTTGATTATGTACTAATTGCTTTAGCTCAGCTTCTAAATTTAAGGAAGAAAATGTAACTCCAGCCAAACGGGGCGTTTATATCTGTGCAGTTGTCGTGCATAATGTTAGGGCTCGATGAGATAAAAGTATAAACTGATCATGAGCCCTCTATTACTCATTGTAGTTTGCCTCATAATCAGGCTAGTGATGCCATGACGTGCTATTCCATACATGAAAGTACATCCCAGGGGCTAACAGGCCTGTGGAAAGGGTTTACTGCTGGCTGCATGATAAATTAAGCTCATTCCACATACATTTACGCTGAGGTCTTTAGCTTCCACACTCATGCAGAGAGATGTTAAGATATTTAATCCCTTGCACCCCCCCTGCTCAGACGAACCCATTTCTCAATGAAGCACGAAGAAATGAGAGCATCCCTTTGATTTTGGACATCCGGCTCTACTAACAGCGGCGACAGCAGCTTTCCCCGCACAGCCTCTTCCATCCAAACAGCTTTCAACGACCAAACCTTTGTTCTCCGGCGCGGCTCGCACTGTAACTAATGGGACAGCCAGGGCTGGAATTTTGAGGGGAACTCTAAAACTGGGCCATTTGGAAAACATCCCAGTTTTTTTATCCACAGCTTAGCCACAGAATAAAGAAAAAACAGCCCAGCCAGCAACCGAAAATGTTGACACTATAAGAGTTGATGCTATTGTGGTAGTTCATGGCCTCACGGGGCCACAGCACAGCTTAGCAACTGAAGACTTCTCCCCCTCGGCGCAGGACGAAGGGACACTTTAACACTGAAGTACTTCTTCTTTTGTCCTTCTTTATCTTCACTTTCAAGTTGGTCCTCGCTCTCTTAAAACCCAGTGTGATATATTATTTTCAGTTTTATATTTTATTCCTTTTACTTGCTAAGTTTTATTGACACCATCCCCTCCAGCTATTGCCAGTTGTCAGCCAGTGGCTAAACGGCCTCCCTCAATCGCCTTTTCAGTTCAGGCTTAGTCTCATTGGCAGTAAGCTGATTAGAAACGAGCCGCTAAGCCCGGCAGAGAGTGATAGCCTAACAGAGAGTCGCTGCAGAGTGGATGAGCGAGGGAGGGGAGGAGGGTGAGACAAGAGGGAGAAAGCTAGTCAAGGGATAGAAAGTGAGACAGAACAGAGGAGGGCGAAGGGAGGCCGAGATTAATAAATGGAACATGAGGGTTTGTGCCGTGCTCTGTTTTGGGTTAGGCATGAAACTAAAGAATAAATATGTGAAAAAGAGAGAAAGGGTGAAGGAGAAGAGAGCCACCCTTGATCTACTCTAACTTATACACATTGCAACCATGGCATGCATCTCTGAACATGAAACATGCGAAGTCTTTTCCCTTTAGAACAACTCCATTCTTCACAGCATTGAGTTACCAGAGAATTGAGGTGCGACGGCACCTAACCGAAGCTCAGTTGGTAAGTGTGCCAAAAAATACTGCACACACCGTTACCAACCAGTAGCCTCAAGTGTTGATACAAGGCAGGATGGATCCAAATGTTGTCCAAATTTGGTCCCGTGCTAAGTTTAGACTCAGTTTCCTGTTCTTAGCTACAGGAGTGGCACACAGGGAGGTCTTCTTCAAGGTGTTCCTAATGAAGTGTCCTGTGAGCATATATGGTCCTAGTGAAGCAGCAGCAATTGATAAAAGGATAAATAGACTAACGGACTCAAAAAATAGTAAGATTTTCAACCCTGAAAAGTGAAAGTGGATGTACTGATTACCAGAGCCGTTGGGATGGTGTCAGCAGCAGTTGATACCTCGACCGATTAAGGTGAGGAAGGCAGAAAGAAACGCACTGGTTTGTCTACAAAGTCTACAACAGAGGTGCTCAATCCCAGTCCTCCAGAGCTACCGTCCAGCAGCTTTTCATCCTTGTTCCGACACACCTGAATCAAATGAATGGCTTGGTATCAGGCCTTTGCCAAACTTGGCATGCTGAAGAGGTAATCAAACCATTTGATTCGGCTGTGTTGGAGCAGGGATGTATCTGAAAGCTGCAGGACGGTAGCTCTGGAGGACCGGGATAGAGCATCCGTGCTCTACAAAGACAAACAGAAGAGCTGTGACCTCTAATTTGAAAAGAGCACAGAGAGAAGAAACTGACCTTTTCAAGAGCTTGTGGGAAAAATACAAATTGAAATACTCCCAAACCGCTTGTTGATAATGTAGCTTGACCTCCTCCTTCTTAGTTTACATCATGATGTAGTAATGTGTTATGCTTCTGCTTAGTAACAATTCATTTAACTGTTTTAAAGAAGTGCTAGAGCAAAGCTTACGACAAAATGGAGCGAGGAGTGTCCGTTTGGTGCATCCTGGTGCACTTTCCATGTGGATTTATTGTGTCTTTAGTGCTTATGTTAACTTAGCACTTTTCACTTCTGTTGGTGTAGGTTTGGAGAAACATTAGGTCACATGATGGGAAATATATCAAAGCAGAAGGTCCAAGCTTCCCTGCAGCTTTAAGAAAAAAAATATCACAAATTACGTTAGACGGATTCAGTCTAAAATTAAAAAGGATGGATGCATTTGATCTGTGGACATCTGTCCCTTACATGACAACGTGAAGACCATGCGCTGGTAACTCAGAGGCAGCAAACTGATCTTAATCTGCAGCTTGTTGAGCGTTTCAGTGACTTGCAGCTCATTATTTCCTCGTTCAGCTGTTTTCAGTTGAAAAGCTCTAAAAATAAAAAATCCTTGTGACTGAGCAACGCTCAGCAAGACTCAGCAGACACATGCAGGTAGAGGCAAGCTGGTGAGCACAGTGGAGCTCGAGCAGGCCCGTGTTTCCCTTTGCAGGTTGGTAGCACAGCTAACAGAAGCATGAATACCTGATACAAAAGATATCCCTGTGTGATACTCTGTGAGAGGTTAATGTGTGAAAAAACGTCTTTGGTTCAGACGATAACATCACGCCAGCTTCACGGGTCATACAGCTGTGGTCTGGTGTGATTTTGTTGATGGTGGCACGTTTTAGGTCCATGTCTGTTTTTCCTGCTCGATGCTTTAAAGGAGGAAGCACGTTGAGTGGAGGTGACGAAGCAAAGCAAAAAGCCAGGCGAAGACGCGAGATGAGGCGGTTATTTTTTGCTCTTTATATTGTCGCAGCGGGATAATTTAGGGGTTAAAGGGACAAGCTACAACAGATAACAATAATTACGTGAAACTAGATTTACCTGTTTTTATTATGATGAGTTATTAGGAAGAAAAAAGAGGTGGCGAGGAGGCAGGGAGGATTTCCAGACTCACTTGAAGAGCAGATTAGAACAAATACAGGAGGAGGAGGAGGAGATGTGATTCAGCACAAGAAGAGGATGTTCAGTACACGAGGTTCCTTTTGAAGAAATGAGCTTCTCGCCTACAGTGAAAGATTTTTGCTTTTTTCCAGAAACAGATGGCACACTGAAAACTCGTCTCGCTGTAATCGAGTGAATTCGTTTTTGAGAAAATTAACTTTTTTGTAATTATTACAAAAATGTTTATAGTTTGTTTAAATTAACAATTCATTCCCTTATTAGGCAGTCTGTGGGGTTTTAAACAGCGTGCAGTGTGTGGATAAAGTAACGTGAAGTCTCTGAACACATGTTACAAAGTCACCCTACAAACAGGCTACAGGCATATCCTATTTAAATGACAGTTATTGTAGTCCTGTATTGGCATGAATGGAGATGCTAATGCCATACAGGAAGTGTCCTATATGGCATTAGCATCTCCATTCATGCCATCCATGCATGCATCCGTGTACTACTCCTGAACACCACCTAAAGCTGGAGGCATTGGTTAGTTTTTTGCAGTTTTTTGTTCTTTAAAGGTTTACTTGCACGGCTGAGGCAGGTGTCCCACATTACTCGTTATTTTAAAAAAATATTACTTACTTCCTGTAGAAATGTATACATATCTTTTCACATACGTAATTACCAGTAAACACTAGAAAACCTTAGATTACAGTTCCATATAAAGTTGGACAGGCAGTCTCCTGTAGACACCGGTACAAACCTGATTGCTCATCTCTGCTTTTGTTTCCTGTTGAAAATCAATCCTGGCTGCTTGACTGGGGTCAGCATATGCGCTCTACTCTCATTTTATTCTGAGCCTGTGCTTGTTGTTGCTTGAGGGTTAGGATGTTGTGTTTGTACAGAAGTGTACACGATGCCACTGAGAGATAAAGCTCGGCTTAGATTGGTTCATGTAACAGGACAAATATCCCAAGTAGATCAACAAATGTAGCGTGGCTGAAAAGGAACAGAGGTGTCGCAGTGTCCAGACCTCAACTCGAATGAAACGGGGTCTAAGAGAGCTGTGTATAAACAAACATCCCAAAGCGTCAATAAGCTGAAGCAGTGATGTGGCAGACTAATACAGTTCTACAGAAAACAGTTATTGAAGCCTCTGCAGGTAAAGTAGATCCTACACACTGTTGAGTGATGGCTTGTTTTTCACACAGTTCTGTGACGACTGTAGATGCTCTGTGTGAGAAACGGTTAATTCATCTTGTTTTGTCTTGTTTGTTCTTGTGATCGTGATCACACACATGTAGTTGTGACTGTCTGGTCGCCCGTCCGGGCCAAGAACTCTGGAAATCAGCCAGTTGCAGACTCTGGCCGGGTGATCGGTGCGTCTCTGGTGAAGCGCATTTTGGCCATAAACGTAAACTGTAACTGTCTGAAATAAAAGAACAGGATGCTTCACTGCATACTTGTTAGGTTAAGTGAGCAAACACTGCCACCGATTGTTTGATTTCATATGTTTTTGTGGATACAAATATTTTCAAATTTTATAGAAAAGGGACAGAAATGTATCCCGGTCACTGAAACTTTCGTTACATTCATTGTTGATCATCATGTCGGTTGAACCAATAAAATAAAACACAGCGTTGCAAGTGCAATTTAACCAAAACTTATGATCAAGCATTATTCAAGCGATATTTACAGATAAGCAAGCAGTGAGTTTCAGTGCTTTGTGAATCTAGTTTCAGCAGTGACCTGTGCTTCATAATGAAAATGTTTTAAGTGCCAAACTGTGACGACTTCGTCCTTTAAATATCTTTGTAATTTTCAGCTTAATGTGAACTCATTTTAAGGACATTTTAAGAGCTACTCTCAGGAAATTAGTTGAAAACTTTAAGATTTATGAATTCAAATTTTACCAGATATTCTTACACTGCTGCAGAGGGTTTTAATCGATTGAACGTTGTGTTAGTAGGCAGTGTGAAGATGGACAGGAAATGCCGCGAGAAGTACCAGAGGCTGCTGTGTATCGTGTTTTTGGAATATGGATGGTCGTTCATGAGAGCGTTGCATGTGGCCTCATTGTGATCTTCGGGGGGGGGGAGATTTATAAGTGCACGCTGTCTGTCACGGTAAAGCCTGACTAGGTGTCAGGAGCCACTCCCCGCTGCTGTAAAGTGTTGCCATGGCGAAGGAGAGCTGCCGAAAAGTCTGTCGCCGCACGCAGCCACCAACTCTTATTGATGGCCGTTTGACCTCTGACCCCCACAAGCGAGTGCAGTGAGCTCAGATTAATAGCCGCTGTCACGCAGAAACCTCATACCTCCGAAATGTAAATAGCTCCTCTGGGAACACACGTGATTAAAATTTACACGCTGTCATCACCAAAGTATTCTTTCTGTTTTTGATGTGTCAGGAAAGTTAAACGGCTGAAGTTTCTCTTTTACTATATTTAGTCATCATTTGGCTTTTTTCATATTTACTCATTCTGGCATAAAGAACCTTTTCCAGACAATTAAACTGCCAAACCTAAAAAAAACAAAGCAAAACATGATACAGTATTGACTTCAGTTGTGTTATACATGCACAATGACGACAAAGGGCTGTTCTATTGTATTTTTTTTTTAAATTAGACATTTAAACACAGTCATCCTCACTGACGTTGTGATTTTATAGCCCAGTAAGATGATCGATAAACTAATAGAGAAAAGTGGTGAAGGTTATCATTAGCTGTGACCCTGTAATACCAGCATGGTTTCCAACTACTTCACACGTTCTGCTTAATAAACTGCAATTAAACATCACACAATTGCAGCTTTGATTACGCCAATCAAAACTCTGACACTGGTAGATTAGCACACTGCCTGAAATGCCACGTGATGTAACCCGATAAAGCTCACAGTAGACCTTGCTAGAAATTGGCCTCAAGCCCACGTTACTAATGATTTTGTCTTGACCTCCACTTAAGTCCCTTTTTTGCTACTTTAACACAAGAATATTAACACATGATTAACGTATAGCTAAAGCTGCCAGATCAGTATAAAGTATAACATTTTTATCTATAATGGAGTTCAGGAACTTGACAAGAACCTCAGTTGCAATCTAACTGCTGTGAAAAGTCTCAGGTAAGCAGCGATCAAGGTAAAGAGGTAACCTGAGCGACAGCGAATAAGAACAAGGCCATCTGCTATTGGAGGAAATCATTTACATCCTCATCATGTCAACGAAAGGTTATTCCTAAGAAACAGGAATGAAGTACTTGACTTTAGAGGACGAACCAAACAAGATGAGCTAAACAAACCCGCCATCCTGTCTGAGAGCACCAGGTGGAAACCAAACTGAAAATCCATGAATAAAAGACCGCAGGCGTGTAAAGTAGAGAAAACGAAGGCCTGAAATAGAAAAGGAAGTCTCGAGCATGTCCTTGAATACTGAGATGATATGATTTCCTGCTGACGGTGAGAAGCTGGTCCCACAGGGAGGGATTATAACTTTTAAATGCTCACTTCCTTCAGATAAAGTTGAGGCATTTCTGCATACTAATTCAGAAAAAGTTTTTCCGAACGAAATGTCAGTAAATCCCCCGTCTGTGCAGGATGCAGGAGTCGATTCTGTGGACAACTTGGCTGTTTTCTTTCAATTATTTCTCTAAAACTGGGAGAAAAGGTTAAACACAGATGGAGAAAGTGACTCAAATAATTTATTTGAACTTCATTAATGAAAATGAATATTTAAGAATGGGTGAAATATTTATTGTCTGTGATAGTGGGAGAAGGATTTCAAACGAGGCCTTAGATTTCTTTAGGTTTAATGTATTAGTTAGCAAACACGGACATCTCTGTCACAATGACCACAGCAATGGCTGCTCTCACAATAGCAGCTTTCACTTTGTCTCAATGCCTCCTGGAAACTCTTGTTTTTTATTAGCAGCTCTACACTACTGTTACCCCCGTTGCTATGCCACCCCACCACCCGAGAACTTCTTTGATTGGGGGAATTGATAATTGATGATCCCCTCACCTTCTTGTTGGACACGTGCGATCTCGGAGATTAAAGAGTCTGAATTGAGTTGGACATTTTTCCTGTTTGGTTTTTATCTTGCTGTGAGATTTATGATTTGCGCTTAGAGGTCCGACAACTTATGCAGCATACACACTGACCATGTCTTAAATGGAGCTCTGGGTAGTGACTGAAAGAATGAGTCTGCAGATACAAGTGATTGAAGTGACTTCAATCTGCACGGTGGCCAGATTAAAGACAGGATGAGGAGCACAGATTAGAATCACTGAACCTGAAACGTTCTTTGGGCATTTGTTCAGATACCCCAGGAGAACCTGAGGTAGAGCCCAGAACAGCTTACACTGACACCCCTGCTTCCTGACTTAGTGGAAGAAAACCAACCTATGTGGTTGGTGGTAACTGTGTGTTCAAGATTAAGTCAGAATTTCCATCTAGGATTGTCCGCTTAACTTGGGTTTTCTTGACCAGTTGTTGGTCAAGAAAGCACAAAAAACAAGCAGCGTGCTGTATTGACCCCCTGCAAATATGAGAGTAGCTAGTGACACATGACTGGCTTTTTGAGAAGCAAAAAATCCAACTCAACTGCATCACTATCCGGACAAAGCAGGCACAGCTGTGTCCTCCAAGTTACCATATTTGCATATTGAATTTTCTAGCAGTCAGAATCTCGGTGCTGTCACTGAAACCTGGGAAACTGTCATAATCCTATTTGAGAAGCTTGTACCTGTACAGTTTTACTGTCGATCAGCAGACCTATTGATAGACTCAATCGTTTCAGATCATGTACTTTCGTGTGGGGAATTGATGAAACTGACATGTGTAATTGATGGGCCCAACAGGACATTTTTGCCCCGGGGATGCCTCAGGAGGTTAAGCCAGCCAAAGGTGGTTCGATGGGGTCAAGGCTAGTCAAGTTGTTCTCCACTGATCCGTGAAGGCCAATTCTTTATGGAAAGAGGCGAGCACAAACACCTGGCATAAATGCGAATGAACACTGATTTTTGTCCATATTTAATATTTGGATAAAATATCTACATCAGTTTTCATTGAGAATATTATGTTTTTATGTAATAATCTGGATTTTTCAGTTTTGAATCTCCTCTGTATTTTGTTCTTTGTTTGCTTTTGGTTTCTTTATCGGGCGTTCTTATTAGTTTGATCCTTCATTTATGAGTTCAGTTAGTTTTATCCCATCAAGGTTCCTCTGTTTGTTTCGTTTACTTTCAAAGACATTCATTGCATTATTTCTGTGGTATAAAGAGTTGTGCTGTGCTGCAGTTCAAAGAAGAGAACAGAAAGTGTTTAGACAACTTTTTCCTAATTATGTCCTGTGAAGTTGGATGCATCAAAGCCTGCAATTAGTTCGGCTACCTTTCACTTGTGTTTTCTTTCACAAACTTTCATTCTTCTAACAGGCTGTAGTTGACTTCAGAGCTGATGTAATGACACATTGCGCAGCAGCCTTGGGTATAATCTATTTTCTGCGTAGAGATTTTTCTCGCTTGGAGATTTGACTTTATTTTATTTGCACTGTGATCGTGATCGTTGAGATCTTTCCTGTTGGAGGTGAAAGGGCATTTTCACTGCTCAAGCTGCACCATCACACGGGGGAGTCGGCAGTCACGTGAGAAATGACTGTGAGGAGAGAAATGTAATTTAAGCATCATGTCAAATTGTCTAATTTAAGTACCAAAGTGAGTATGGGAAGAAAATTTTGGTTTATTTTGGAAAACGAGCGTGACTTTGTCGCCACAGGGTCTGGCTTTGAGTGTGCGTTGCTGCTGTTAACTCTTTGATCTTTCAGACTTATGACTGATCTGTTTGTGTAGATGGGGGTTAATAGCTTGTGATCCTCCCCATTTGTGTGATTAGCGGCGTGGAAGACTGTGATCCTCCCTCTGGTCACACCACCAGCCTCTGAACAAGCAGGCACTCAGTGTCCCAGCTTCATAACACACCGTGACACCTCACGGTACACTCCATGTTCATTTTGTTGACTAAAGTATGATAAAAAGTAATAATATTTAAATATTCTAACTCATAGTCTTAGTCTAAAGTCTAATTAATGACCCATGTTCGTATGCAGTCTGCTTGTATGATTGGTGAAGTGCATTGTCTGCTGCTTGTTATGCTAAGAAGCAACTTGCTAAAGCTGTCAACGTTTGTTAGCAAGCTGGATTCATATACTGTGATGATGTGATTTGTGCTAATAAAATACCCAAATTGTACTTCTCAGCACTGGAGTCCAATTTCTTGGAGAGAAGGAGAGAAATGCGTCTGATTGGTGCTTGAATGATTCATAGCTCGCTGTTCAGTGGCCAAACAAACAAACACATTTCTCTGGAAATGGTCTGAAAATGAGTGTAAAAGCAGCCAATTTCCAAAGAAAAAAGCCCAGAGAACTAATATTTAAGACCACTTAAGAAAGAAAAAAACAGAAGCAGATTTTATTGATATTGTAGAGATGTATTTGTGTTTCTGGCTGTGGTCTAATCTCTGTTCTTTATATGGGCAGGTTAGTATTACATAGGAGGTTTCCTGAATCCTTTATTTGGTTAAATAAAGAAAATAACAACAACCCTCCTCATTACATACATATTTTCCACTTTAGAAATAGTCAAAAGTTCTTTCTGATACTTTAAACTTGTCATCCGTTTTTCTACATTTCTGTTGAAATTTAAAATCAGCACGCAAAAATTGTCGTGTGAATTAAAAATTGCTGCTGCAAATTATTTTAAGAGAAAACCAAACTAAGATACCAAACTTAAACTCAATTATCACAAGTCTGTAAATCAATATACTTTTTCATTCAAAAGCTAAGTCAAAATTACTCGCACCCCTCCCTTGTTCATCCGTCCAAAAGCTGAGCTGCACGGCTTTCTTGTCACACAACTCTCATTAATGTGTGTGTGTGTGTGTGTGTGTGTGTGTGTGTGTGTGTGTTTAGCCCACAGCCGTTAACAGCCACCCGTCTCGCTGAATCTCTAATCTCTGTTCACAAGACTGGTCATGCTCCCCCAAAATATCTGCAAAGGAAGAGCCCAGCGCCACAGTACGCAGCTGGGCGCTAACTGACCCAGAAATACCATCCATCTGGAGAAATGTCACAGCTCTCATCAAATGGCCACGGATGGGTTAGTGGGTTATTAAATACGGCCCTTTGTGTGTGTGTGTGTGTGTGTGTGTGTGTGTGTGTGGACCAGTTTCCTCACAAGCATTAATAAATTAATGCAAATCCCCCGAAAACGAAGGTGCTAATTTCACCAGGAACATCCCCGGCAGGGTTGTTGCAGTGCCCACTAAAAACTAAAACGTCTCTGACAATGTTCTTAATCTGTTTCTTGCTGTTAAGCAGTGAGCTCCTACCGACCCATGCTTGTTATTTTGACATGGCAGACTTCAGTGCTGACCTTACATAGTCTGCCTGTTTTTTGCGTTTTTGCTTGCGCCACTTGCAGCCTCGTCTTCCAGACAAAGTAAACTTTCAGCAGAAGTCTCGCTTGCAGAAGGCTTAAAGTTGTGAAAGCAGTCACATAAGTTAATTATGAAATGATATGCAACCATTAGGTAAAGACAAGCAATGTTGGGAAATGAAATGGACTGAAAAGTCAACTTTTTCAGTTTCATAGACCAACTTACTGATAAAGTTTTTACACATGCATTCACATTTTTACTTCGTTCTGTCTAACACGGGCAGTGCTGCAGCAGCGTTAGGTGGTGAAAGTAAAATGAAGAAAGTAATGCCATTACTGGGTCATTATATCATTAACTTCATGAAGTTATTAAGAAACACCTCATTACTGTGGAACGACCCCTCTCTGCCTCTCAGCGGTGGCTGGCTGAGGATTTTGAGGTAGTTTGGAAGCATCTCCTTGAAAACTCGGAGAATTGATGACAGTCCTTCTGTAGATTTTAGATAAAGAACATGGTATCTTCTCACCTGCAGTGTCAGCTGTTAAACTAATCCCAACTTTGAGTCGAGTGATTGAAGGAGCCACCATGGGAGCAAAGGATAGCCCTGGCTCACAACGTGATTAGGTATGAAGCGCACAAGATGGTTAGTTATTCAGGTAGAGCCTGTAATGTTCATGAGCAAAGTACAAAGTAAATCTGTTTGATATGTGGACAGAGCGAAGGTTACCTCACTGTCTTCTCTAATCCTGGACCGATTCCTTGAAGATGAGACCAGATGTCCTTGTGGGCGAGATCATCTTTTACAGAACTCGTCGTTATTTTGCCTGACGAGAGTCCAGCTGAATGTCTGATTGAAGCCTAGAGTAACCCTTAAAATGCTTTCCTGAACTGAGCAGTGATTGGGTGTGCATCACATGTTAGTGAGGGTGATCTTTGCCTATGCAGCTATCCTTGGAAAACCCGCAAACTATTCTAATTGTTGTCAAACCACGTCTTTATTGATATATTGAGGTGTCAAAACTCATCATCAGTGGTACAGGGGAGCTTTTCAAAGGTCTGTTTATGGTTGAAAGAGTTGGAAGTATCTCACAGTACTGGACCTCTGACCGTATAGTTCTGTGGTATCTTTATGTGGATCACATTGTCCAGTTTAATCATGTTAAGTGTGTTTGCAGACGGAGAAGCACATGCTGGATTTGGTGTTGAACGTAAGTTTAGGGTAGACGTGATGTTGATGTTTGTATGTCCTCAGGAAAAATGCAGTTTTGTCACATTTGACAGGAAATATCTGAGCTGTTCGTACAGAAGCACAGATTCTGCAGTTGTGTATTACAGCGGCTGTTTGTGCGTTTGACCGTGTGCAGATTTTCAGGATCGTATTGTGCTGCTTCCTTCTTGTCTCTGCGTATAAACAGCCATCTATATAACCCTTCACCCTTTCGAATCTGCAGTACCAGGTACTCGTGTGTGTGTGTGTGCGCGAATGTGTGTGTGTTGAATGGGGTTAGTGCTGGATGGACTGGCCAGAAAACACAATCAGTTCTTTTGGCTGAATCTGCGTCTCCTCTTGCCAAGCTGCACACCGGCCCACAATGCACTGCAGCCTGAATGGACACGAATCACAGGCACACACTCTTTGTGGGGGAGTGTGTGTGAGGCTGTATTGTGCGTCTGTATTTGTGTGTCTGGGAAAGTATGAGTGGGGACTGCAGCTTGCGTGTGTGTGATTATGCCTGATTTAATTGTGCTGAAGAGCTGAAGGAGGGTGCGTGCGTGTGTGTGTGTGCTTGTGCATGTGCCTCCAAGGATCCAGTCCCCAGCTGGAAAATCGAGTTGGAAGCTCAGATTATTATCATCATTTATTTACATCCGCGCTCATCGCAGAACTAATTTTATTCAACCCCCAGTTTGCAGATTATCTCCCCTCCTCGCCTCCATCCTTCCTCTTTGTTATCTTATTGATTGGATTATTGCACGAATAGTGAAATTATTCCCTTACACTGGTTTTGCCTCAGTTTATTTGCGGAGAGATGGAAATAGAAGTTGATCCGAACGCGAAAAAACAACAAACAGGTGCAATCATCTGGATTTAAAAACCAGAGGCTCGTAGAAACAGCTCCCCTCGATGCTAACGAGCAAAACAACAACAGAATGTCACGCGAACGCTGGCGCATAATGGAAACGAGAAGAGAGACGACATTCTGCAGAGTTATTGCAAAATGAAAATGGCTCCGCTGTAGGAAATGAAATCATGGGGGAAGCGAGTGTGGTATTGAGGGAGCCAGTGTGTATTTTTGACTTTATACACACTAGCAGCTCCGGGTTTCATTAGAAAATCTGACTCAGTGTAAGGCACTCCTGAGACTCGCTGTATGAATTAGAAATGAAAACATTTGTAATAGTGTACAAGAGGAAGAATCAGATTCAATTCAGGCTCGCACAGTTTTATTTAGCTCATGTGTGGTTGCCAATTTAAAGGTTTTCAGAGGACCAGTTTGCACATTCGTCGTTTTCTCACATGCACCACAAAAGCTGTTCATGAATAATCGGTGTTTGTGACAACTTAAAAAAGTCATTTCATCGAATTTACCAATCCAAAAATTGTGACATGCAACAGAAGTTATAGACGATATCTGCGTAGTTAGAATAGCAAGAGCTTAAAGTGTGAGATGAAGTGTATGTCATTGCCATTAGGGTAGAGCTGATTGCTATGTCAGGTTAATATTATCTCTTTTTGTTTCAGCCCCACTCCAGCACATCACTCCACACACCAGGGTACTTTTTGATTCAAATATCGATAGTATAGTATAGTAGGTAAAACTACAGTCGTGGTTTTGAGAATTACATAAATATTGGAAATTGGAAAAGTTGCTGCTTAAGTTTGTATAATAGATATTTGCATATACTGCAGAATGTTATGAAGAGTGATCAGATGAATTGCATAGTCCTCCTTTGCTATGAAAATTAACTTAATCCCAAAAAAACCTTTCCACTGCATTCCATTGCTGTCATTAAAGGACCTGCTGAGATCATTTCAGTAATCGTCTTGTTAACTCAGGTGAAAATGTTCATTATGTCAGGCTGATTGGGTTAGAATGGCAGACCTGACATGTTAAAAGGAGGCTGATGCTTGAAATCATTGTTCTTCCATTGTTAACCATGGTGACCTGCAAACAAATGCGTGCAGTCATCATTGCGTTGCATAAAAATGGCTTCACAGGCAAGGATATTGTGGCTACTAAGATTGCACCTAAATCAACAATTTATAGGCTCATCAAGAACGTCAAGGAAAGAGGTTCAATTCTTGTTAAGAAGACTTAAGGGCATCCAAGAAAGTCCAGCAAGCACCAGGATCGTCTCCTAAAGAGGATTCAGCTGCGGGATCGGAGTGCCACCAGTGCAGAGCTTGCTCAGGAATGGCAGCAGGCAGGTGTGAGCGCATCTGCAGGCACAGTGAGGCGAGGACTGTTGGAAGATGGCCTGGTGTCAAGAAGGGCAGCAAAGAAGCCACCTCTCTCCAAAAAAACCCATCAGGGACAGATTGATCTGCAGAAAGTATGGTGAATGGACTGCTGAAGACTGGGGCAAAGTCCAACAATCCAACAACAGTTTGGTGAAGAACAGTGCATTTTCCAGCACGATGGAGCACCGTGCCATAAGGCCAAAGTGATAACTAAGTGGCTCGGGGAACAAAACGTTGAAGTTTTG
>VUQR01033792.1:0-10050 GCA_015108515.1 Hemichromis elongatus
TTTTGATAAAGGAGGCTATAACAATCATACTTGAACTTAGTCATTGATTTCATCCTTTGTGGTGAAGTGATATGCATTTACTGGATAACAGTACATTATAGTTATCAAGTAATTTGATGTCTATGTTCCTGCACTGGCATGCATGTTCCTGGTTTAGTAGTGCAGAAGAGCAACCTGTCATGTACTCTGCTAAAGCCTGTCATAGAAGTCTCATAAGGGTGGATGAAGAGGTGAAATCACCTGATACATGCACAGATTGCCAAAGATTGTGTTGAACTGTTGAAGACAGTCACATGTTTTTCCTCTTCCTGCCCAGTACTGATTAGTGATATACTGAGAGCAACTGATTTCAGAAGATAACTGAAAGCGTCATTCACACTAGAGGTGTGCAGGTGAGCTGACCAAGTGAACTGCTTAGATTTGAGTGTAGTCTGTCATAGCTTATTATTGCTATGATGCAGTTTTACCATTATCCCAGCATTATTAAACATTATTGCATCTCCTTGTTTCACATTTTTTCAATGAAAAAAGTATGGTATTTTAGACTTTTTCATGATATTGAGATGTGCTTTACCTGATTATTATGCATTACAGTTATCAAAGGACAGTGTCAAAAAAATTCAACCATGCCTTCAGATCAAATTACACTTCATAATAACTGAATGCTATGTGCTTGTGTTGGTGGTGTGATGGTGTGAAGTGTAGATACATTGTAGAGCTCCCGTGGCTACTGGATGATGGTATCGTGAAAAACTTGTCAAAATTAATATTAAATATTACACCAAAGGAGCTGTAAGTGAAATAAAATCTTAGAGGCATGAAGCTTCAGGCCTGTATTTATATAATAATCACACATTTGAATTTCAATCAAGTTGTTTTTATTTAAACTGGCTACATAAATACATTTCACTGCTACAGCCCAACAGTATTTAATTTAAAAAAAAATATTTTCCTTTTTTGTGTGGCAACCACACCAGGTAACCACTTACACCAAAGAAATATTCTTGTTTTTCATATTTGATAGCTTTTTATTCTTCTTATAAGATATGTTTTGCTGAAGCAAAAACCAGCTGTATTATAGCAAGTGCAGATATATTTTTCTCAATTTGAATATCAAAGCACCAAAACATTAATCCCCTCAAAGCTTAATAAACAGCATTTGTGGTCACTTATAATGATATAATGAAAATAATGAAAATAACACATTAAAAATTTAACTAATGAAAAACCAATTTCCAAGCTAACATGTAAAGGAACTGATAAGTGCAGTACACTATATATTCTTCTCAGGAGTTCTTCACAGGACAAAATTATATAAGATAGACACAGAGGCATGTCAGCAACAGAAGCCATAAGAGAGGTGGAGAAGCACTGGCTGTAGATCCACTGCTCCTGTGTCCACTGGCAGGGTCAGCTGTAGTTAGGACCGTCCTGGTATGACGGGGCTGTGTAGGTCGATACACACTGTAATATCCTGTCTGATTGGGGAACATCTTCATCTAGTGGGTTTAAAGAAAAAATAATCGTTTAGGTTATCTCTACTATTCACTTGAAAAAAGTCACATCATTGTTTTATTAGTGCAGAAGTGCAACCTGTTATATAATCTGCTAGCTGTTGAAGTCTGCTGTGGAAATCTCATAAGGGTTGATGAAGAGGTGAAATCACATCATACATGCCCAGATTGCCAAAGATTGTGTTGAACTGTTGAAGACAGTCACATGTTTTTCCTTTTCCGGCCCAGCCCTGATTAGCCCTGATATACTGAGAGCAGCTGATTTCAGAAGATAACTGAAAGCGTCATTGACAAAAGAGGAACCTGAGCACGTGAATTGCGTAAATTTGAGTGTCTGTCATAGCTTAATGTGCTATGATGTAGTTTTATCATTACTCTAGCATTATTAAACATTATTGCATCTCCTTGTTTCACATTATTGCAATAAAAAATATGGTATTTTGACTTTTTTAATGCTGTATTGAGAATCGCTTTGCCTTAAAGTGTGTTTTGATAAAGGAGGCTATAACAATCATACTTGAACTTAGTCATTGATTTCATCCTTTGTGGTGAAGTGATATGCATTTACTGGATAACAGTACATTATAGTTATCAAGTAAAGGAAGTCATCATAAAATTCAAAAATGCCTTTCAGTTCAAATTTCACTGGAACTCAGTAGTAATTGCTGAATCCTCCATCCTAAAGCAAAAAAAACCCTTTTGATATTTATATTCATAAAGGGTAGAAATCTCCTAGAGATTTTAAGGTGATGTACATTTGTGTGAGAAAGCAGGTTCTTACAAAACAGCATTGAGTGTTGTGAAAAACAAAGTACACTCTAATTACTTCTTAAGAATTACAAGGGCAAGTTTAGATGCTGCTTATCAAATGGACTTGATTACACAAAGCAGTGGTTTTATCAGTTTTCTGGCTTGGAACATTCAGGTGTGCGTTAACACCCCAATTCAGATCCTTCTGTTGTGGTGGGGTGCGCTGATTGTGTTGATTTCAGGACCCAGATGCAGATGCGGAGAATGGATTTGCATTTGAAACAAAAACAACCTTTATTCAGCTGACAACAGGTGTAAAACATGAAAACAAAAAGAAACGGTGGAAAAACTACGAACACTGTGAAAAAATCCAAACACAATGAACCACCAAAAAAAACCCCACTACAAAATGTTACTGAACACTATGGTGAGTTCAACAACGACTTGATACTGAACACAGGATGACAGAGGACTAAATACACACACAAGGTAATCAGGGGAAGAGGGGAACACACGAATCTAATGACGCAACAAGGAAGTGAAACTAAAACACCAGACTCTTTCAAAATAAAACAGGAAACATGGGCACGACAATACAAACGTGACAATATACAGCCCTAAAATAAACTCCTGAACACAATGTCAAAATAAACTCAACTGACCCACAACCAAACATAAGAAACTCAAAACCCCAGAATAAACTCAGAAATGCTGGGTCAGAGATCCAGACGGTGACACGTGCAATGCTCAAATAAAAACTGGGAAAAAACTGCCTCCGTTATCATGTTAACTGTTGAAGTTCTAGACAGTACAATGGAGTATGGCTTGATTGGTTGCCACGAGAAAACCCTTTGGCTAAAAAGAAGATGTCAGCAGTGCTTAGGTTTCATGGCATCAAGACTTCTGGAACAAAGTTCTTTGTACAGACAAGACCAAAGTCACCATAATGCTCAGCAGCACATCTGATCAAAAACACAGCATACTATCATGCACAGCAATGAAGGGATGGTGATTTGGGCTTGTTTTGTAACCACAGATCTTGTGCACTCCTCTATAATTGAGTCAACCATTAACTACTCTGTATTGTATTCCATTCAATTTTGACTCGAGCGTTGAATCTCCTCTTTTATCTTTTGAGACCGTTCTCGACAGTGTAATATGCCTACGATTTGTCACGTCCCAGTGCGTTCCTGAGGAACACAAAAGGTAACCTACAGCGTTCCTATGGTATGTGCCAGGTAATGGATGGAATGAAGTAGTTGACCACAATATCACATTAATGGTAACTCATTTTACCTCTCCATCACATTTCAAAATTGCTCAAGACTGCAAAACATGTGTAATTTAGTGAAAGTGAATGGACTCTTTATACAACTTGCCTAATTCACACCCAGTCATAGAAGCACTTTTTTTCTCTGTTTTGTCTTGAGGTTAGTATCTTGCACATGGACATTTTGCATGCAGACTGGAAAACATTTCATAGCAGGATCATAGGGATTTCATAGGCATCTAACCATGATGACCAGCTGTAGCTCCTGAGCTACAGCAACCAGAGAAAAGCATTTGTTTTTTAATGTAGGTGCCTCTTGTTAACACTCAGCCTTCTGATTGTGTAAACACACTTCAATTCCAAAGGAATACAGTAATTTTACCATTTTACATAGGAATGTCAACCATATATATTATAATTCCCATTTTTCTTTATCTGTATGGCATACTATGCAAAGGCCCCAAAGCTAGCAAATAAATATCTGCAAAAAGGATGATGCGTAAAACAGTTTTAAGTCCACATTGATCGGCTCCTTAAAGATTGTCCAGACAACTGCTTCACTGCATAAAGGTGTGGTTAGGGAGCATGCCGGTTCACATTGCCAAGCAAGTCATCAATGGAGATCTCGTGTGTGACATTCACTGTTGTACCTACAATGAAGCAAAAAAATGCACAAGATGCAGTGATCTGCTTGGGCCCTCATTCAGAATTTTGATTTCATATTCAACAAAGTACATGTGTGCTCACTGATTGTATGTATCTTTGAGAGATAGCTGGTCAGTTTTTTCCAGGCATCTGTGTTAGATGTTGGTGTTAATGTAGGATTTGTCTATCGAGACAGTTATAATGGATAATTAGAAAGAAACTCAAATATATGGGCTGTAGTTTAACAAAGCTAAAATAAAAACAAACAAAAAGAGAAACTTACTGTTCCTGATCCAGTGCTCCCATGAGAGGTGCTCTTGGTAGTAAGGGTAGACTGGAAAATCGACATTAAGAGAAACTGTTTAGCCACAACTCACTTTTAAAAATATTTTATTGGGAATAACAGCTTTCTTTTTAGACCTTAACAATAATTTCTTTTCTGAAAGCTTTCATTGATTTATTAAGTGATTGCTTTTAAAAAAGACCATAATAATAAGAATTATGTTCTTTTTTACATGACTTTTAAAAATCACAAAGATGCTCGTCACGTCTGGAGCTTAAAGCTCTCTAAGAATGACTGCACAATCATGACCAGGGTTTCTGTCTGACATTGATAATGCAAAGTATTAAGGAAAAGAATTAATAATCTTTATTTTCACAGGTATGTTCCCATAAAATGACAGTTGAAGTCTTTATTTCTGCATAAAAATGACTTCATAGTGAGCCAGATATTAATATTGCTAATGCCACAGATTTGTATATTTTTTGTATTTGAGAGATGGATTCCCATCCCTGATATTCAAACTGTCATCAGCCACCAGCATGAACTGCACTGATAATTAGATAACTCTAAGATGACGACACTGAGTGCCTGAGACAGTGATCACATAACTTTGTGCGTAGGACAGGTGGAAATGGAAACTATTTTGTTTTGTTTTTTTCTGCCCTGTTCACATATAGCACTAATATAGCATATATACTACTGTTAACAGTATAACTTGTCCTGGTTTTACCTCAATAAAGAATCCTAAGCCATCAGGTGCCTGTAGTGCCTCATTCAGGGTTAAATCCTTTCTCTTGTTTATGATGTGCATCTGGACAGAAGACAGAATTAAGGGCATGAAATATAAACAGGCTAGGTGTTGGAAAAATGCTTCAGATGCTTAGTCTTTATCATTACGTCCATCGGGTATCTTTTTGAGTCCACGGTATGCTCTGAGCCTTCAGACGTCTCTGATATGTCACCCCAGTGGAAGTCAAACTGCAGGCTGGTATAGTCATGCCCCAAACCTCCTCCTGAAACCTCCACCAAATTTTCCACCAGTACACACTTCACTGGAAGCTGAATGGCCCGTGTTGGTGATGTACTTCATAGCATGCTTGTCATCAAAATTTTTAAATACAAAGCCATCAAGACGGCTGTCCGGTGCAACGTTGTTTGTGTCAATGTTGATGGGTGACTGATGTGTACCACCACAGTGGGAGTCGGGCAGAAGGTACCAAGAAGATGGAGTGTCGGCTATTTGCAGAAAACATTTTCAGTCAAAATCCTGATCTCAGAGTATAATCGATATAAAACTCTCCTAATAAAGGTGCTTATACATGCCACAGTGATGTGGATCATAACACCAATCATCCGAAGAATGTGACAGTCATATATTTAACGTTCCAATCAGAGTTATAAAAATGTATCATTTATTTATGCGTTTTCCAACTTACATTGAGGCAGAGGAGTTCCAGGGGAGGCATACACGTGACGTTCGTGAAGAGGTTGTGTAGGTTGGTAGATTTGTTTCCCTGGGAAACTTCTTAATCTAAGAACAGATTACCAAAGGCTAGGTTAGAGTTAATGTCTGCTAGTGTCCTGGCAGCACAGACATACACTCCCAGAGCACTGACTGAAAAAAAGCACATTCAGAAAACCTGTACTTTGGTGTAATAACCACAAATATACCATTTAAAAAAATCACAATAGAACATAAAAAATGTCTCAAATGTTTTACAGAGAAAATATAAAATTTTAAGAAAAAATGTCATTTTGAATTTGATGGCAGCAACAAATAAAAGAAATGGCACGAGGCCAAGTTTACCACTCTGTGGCATCCTTCCTTCTTTTAAAAACAGTCCATAAACATCTGGGGACTGAGGAGACCAGCTGCTGAACTTTTGTAAGGAGAATGTTCTGCCATTTTTTTAATGATGCTCCAAATGTGTAAAAGATCTCGACTCAAGGCATCCCACAGCAACCAGACTCTTCTATTAAGAAGTCAAGCTGCTGTGATATATTCAGTATATGGGTCTAAATAGTATGGAAATATGCAAGGCCTTCCCTGGAAAACATGTTGTCCAGATGGGAAAATATGTCACTTTTAAACCTGTTTTAAGCTTTTAGTAACAATGTTGCTCCTCCACACCTGCAAGCTATCAATTTCATAAGTGCTAATGCAGCCCTATACCATCAGAGATGGAGATTTTTGAACTGGGTGTTAATAACATGCCAGTTGGTGCTTCTCTTCTTTAGTCTGGAAGCTTCAGCATCCATATTGTCCAAGTAGAATTGATTTAAACTTCTCTGACCACAGAACAGTTTTTCACTTTGCTTCGGTGCATTTGTTGATGGCATGGTGAATGTGTTCACAGACAGTGATTTTCTTAACACAATCATGACTGTTTTAACTGCAGAGTGCCTGAAGGCCTAAAGATCACAGGCATCCAGCACTGATTTTAGGCCTCGGCCATTGTGCTTCTCCTTGTGTTGTTGATCCCCATTATCCAGATCATTTGATGACATTATGTACTGTAGATGATGAGATATTCAAAGTTCTCACAGTCACAGGCACCAAACTAAACACACTCTGTGTGTGACAAAGATACTCTTTTTATTCCTAACATATTCTACTGACATGTTTCTATTTAAACTAGTTGCAAAATGCTTTTCCAACTTTTTTCTTTTAATATCACTTACTTTTTGCCCTTTGTTGCCCCCATCCCAGTTTGATTGACTGATACCATTGCCATCAAATTAAAAAACTGTAAATTTATTTGTGTCCTTAAATATCTCCAGTGGAGCTCATTTTACTACAGGGCCTGTGGCTGTTATGTCAGTTTACTGTTTATGTCATTCAGTTGTCCTGCCAGACAAGGTCAGCTGTGGTAGATTCTCTCACATACAAACACAAAAATAAAAGCATCGAAATTGAATTTTTTTTCTTTTAAAGGAAATGTCCCACCTAATGAGGCTTTGGTGCATCTAGTTACTTAATAGTGAGAACCAGCTGCCTTATTAATAATGTAATACAGGTTCTGAGCATCTTAAATCTTGCCCCTGATAATTATCCTCCAGATTATGATTAGCAAATCTGTTTTGAAGTTTTACCTAAATAAAGCAAATCAAAATAAAGTGGGGGAAAATAAATATTAAATACAAAACTATAATAACTGTGGTGGATATCTACTCTCACCACAAAAATAAACTCTTAGATGTCATCAATCTATTACGTCTGTCAAATCCAGGCTCATGAGGTGCTTCGTAATCTTACTGACTATGCACACAGGTCCTCTGTGTTTTTTAAGAGATTTATATACTGGTTGATGCTTTAAGTTAAATTCAAAGAGTCCAGCACAGGCTGAGCCACCAGACAAGTATAGGACTTACGTAGACTTATGTATGCCTCGCTATCTGCAGACAGCTGATGGCTATCAGGTAGATAAGGTGAAAAGAAAGCTTTCACATGTCATTCTGTTACATTTGCATGACTTAGAATTATCTGTTTATCTCACACAGTCACATGCAGTGTGCCCAACATTCTTACTTGTTGATACAGTCAACAGAAAAAAAAACATAAATAAGAATGCATGATTATCAAACACAATAATCAAAGCAGACACCAGCATGTACCAGTACGTTCCATCGGTATGCCACCAGTAAGTCTGCTTGACTGCACATTTCAGTGTTTGCCATACTGTTACTGTTTGTGATCCCAACACAGACAGAAGAATTGTATTTGCCATGAGTCATTTACTGGTTGAGCTATTCAGTATGACTAAGGAATAAATTAACTGATAAGAAGCTTTCTCTCCAGCATTTTCATATACAATTTGGATTTTTGGTTAGTTGTGTTTGTGTTAAAACCAGTTCGTTGTTGACCTGGATTGGCACACGTCTGCTTGATTGGAAGTAAGCGTTGTCAGGGAACCCATGTATCGGTAGAACTTTGTCAAATTTACATTTCCAATCAAGTCATCAATGGAGATGGTATAGTTTAAGTAAACCTCGCTCCCTGTGGAAAGATTAGAACGAAAGAGACTTTTAAGCAAATGGAAATCACATGAATCTAAAAGGATAAATGAATATAATCATAAAGAAATTTGCATTGACATTCACTTTGGTGCATGTTCATAAAAGTCTAGGCATGGTTTGTGAGGTACAGTCTCACCTGCTTCTACTTCATGACTTTACAAACATTTATCATTTGACTTCAAAATAAAACACATACAGATTAAGAGGTCAAACACAAATTTTCATTTACCTTTAATTTTAACTACAACAACAATGAGAGTCAAAGTAAAATTAGGTTTATTATTGTAAACTATTGTGTTTCCTATAGTTATTTAAAAAAGAAGACCAACCCTTTTCTGTGAGGTTTGACAGGTATGATGAGAAGTTCACCCATGGCTCTGACATATGTACAGCATCTGTTGCCTTTAGGGAACAACCAAAAAATTGCTCCTGAAATATTACTTTCATAAGGTAGATGTAACTCTACATTATATATGAGTGTTTATTTTGCTATTATTTAAAAGTCTTCAATGCAAACCGGTCTGCCTGCCTCCACCTTGGGGAAAAGGTTTACATCTCCTGGGTCTGGGTGCGGCTTGCCCCTCTGGGGGCGAGGGTACCTGGACCTGGGGTTTAGAGTATGTTTGGGGAGTCTGATTGTGTGTACAGTGTCTATTTATGTCTGTCTCCACGTCAGGTGAATGCCGAGTATTTATTTATGTGGGGGTTGGATCGCAAGGTTATGTCAGTGTGTGCCTGTAGGTCTGTGTCTATATGTCAGGTTGTGTCTTAGACTCCGCCTCTCTGGGAACATCTCGAGCTCTCCAAGATATGGAGGCCTATCTCCCCTCACCACACTCCCTGCCAGTGACCGATGCCCTCGGGTGTCGGTGCATTGGTGGTTCTTAGTGTCTGGTGTCTGGGGCTGGGCCTCGGTCCTCTCTGGCACAGCTGGCTGCTGGCAGAGCCTGCGGGCACGCCACTGCAACCCCCTCTGACCTCCGCTCCATAGCTGCAGGGTGGCCCTTCACAGCACGGGGACCCTTCACATATGGGGATCTCCTCAACTCTTCCCAGGAGGGTGGCACAGTTTAGCCTCTGGTGGTCCTCTTTGGGATCTTGTAATCTGGGAGCTCTGGATGTCTGGGGCCTAGGTCTCCTCCATGCCTGCTTCATGCCCTGAGGGATGGGGCTGTGTCTCCACACACTCCCTAGCACATCGTTACATGGAGAAACCTTTTGAATACAAGCGCGCGGATCCACACAGGTGTGTACACACGGGTCCTCACAGACACAATCACACCTTTCTTGGCTGCTACTTCAAAGCACATTGTGTATGGTCTACCTTGCGTGCTGCACAATAACATTTAATTATTCTAATATTATTTACTGTTAGCCAGTCTATTGTAAAAAAGGTTGTTTATATTATGTTGCTTTTTCTTGTTCTCTCTCTCAACAGGTGATCCAGGGATTCTCTCTCTCTCTCTCCTCCTTTTCTTACTATCTCTTCCCCCCTCTGCTCTTCTTTCTCTCCTTCTCTTTCTTTCTCCCTGTCCTATCCCTCAGTCATGTCTATCCCGCCTGTAACAACT
>VUQR01033796.1:0-12194 GCA_015108515.1 Hemichromis elongatus
AAAAGAGGAAGAGATGTCGAGAAATGCTAAGAGCTAACTGGCCGCTAACCCTGTCATTCAAATATATTGAATGTCGCAATGTTGACAGAGAGAGGAAGTGACATAAGATTTACGCATGCGTGATACCGATCGGGTTTCCGGTACAGATCGGGTAGTGACAACCGCGAGCGAGTCGAGTGAGTGATTCGCTTATGCTACGATTCAGCACAGCAAGGGAGGGGGTGAGTCCTGAGTGATTCGCTTGGGGTGAGTAGCTCAAATGTGCTGTTAGCATGTTAGCTGTGTTGTTAGCATGTTAGCTGAATGATGCTACTGTGAACCGAGGAGCTATTGTCTTGATGTGAGGTTTCTGCTCAGGGTTTTTTCTTCCAGTTTAGAGCAGAAATGTTTTTGTTAAGAAACTGGCTGTTGTTTTATTTCCCCCAATTTTAATTATAAGCTAGATATATTTCTACTAATGGAATTAGTTTGCTAACAGCAACAGGGATGAGTCAGTGAGTCAGTTGCGCATGTGAATCATGATTCACAAGTCAGTAAAGTGATTCTCGAGTATTGAACGATTCGTTCACAATTTGAACATCACTAGTCAATTGCATATTTTCAAGTATATGAGGACACTTTAAAGAATGAGTTCAAAGCAGTGTTGGAATGCCATTGAACAGTTATAAAAAACACGTCAATCAACTGACAGAATGCTGGATTTGTCAAAAATATGAAATTATAAAAAAACAAATTACTATAGCATAAAAAGAAATAAATGACTAATCGTACCGTGTTACTACCAAAAATAAAAGTAAAGCTAATCGTTAGAGGGATTGCTGAGAAAAACAGATTAAGCATCTACTGCTCATTGAGATGTATGAAAGCTGAACACAAGTAGACTACTTGATGGAAATATTTGGGGCCAAAAACTAAATTACAGCACTTCATCACAAAATAATCGTTGGAACACTCCAAACATTGCAGATTAACATGAACTAACTAAGTAAATCCACAGGATCATATTTTTATTTTTGACTTTTCATGTGTCGTCTGGGTAAACGTCATGCTGCTTGCTTGTTCATGCTGCACTTTGGCACTTTGTAAATGAAGAGGGAGAGTGATGGAAAAGAGGCAGTTGTTTTTTTTAAAGAACAACACTGACAATAAAATTAGGTGTTTGAAAGTGATAAAATAGAGAGACCGAGTGTGCCATCCATTTAGAGTGACCTTTTCTGTTTGGAAATTTCTCCCTGGCAGCATATTTGTCCCAATCATCGAGCTCTAATGTAATCACTTTACGAGGCCAAAGCATAATGAATATAGTGTTTAGGTGTGCAGATCCAGTCCTGGCCCCTGGTCCTCGAGAGGAAAGTGTACATTTCTGTGGCATCCTGTATTTATTTGAAATACCCTCTGTCTGGTCTCGTAATACAGGCACAGGCAAGTGGGCATAGAAACCTTTTTCTATTCCATCCATTTTCATGATGCGGTCTCGCATTAATGGCACTCTCCATATGTTTTTAAGAAATAAAGCAGTAAAAGCTGCTCCGCTCTGCCTTTACTCAATTTGTCTTTTGTTTTAGGAAAAGCATACAGTTTGTTGCCATTTTTAGGTTAAGGTATACAATTTGTCTCCATTTTATTGGAGTGGTATATTTAAGCTGCATGAGTCTTGTGCCGTGGCCAGCTTGTTGGTTTCAAATGACTGTCAGTCAGCACACAGTTTGGGTATGAGGACAAGTATTGAGTGCTATACACTGTTTAACGGCACTATTTATTCTGTTAATCATGTAACATTTTATTGGCATTAACCACTATGTTACAGCATACACTACATTGTTTAGTTTAGGGCTCAAACTGGGACTCTCCTTTTTGGTCTTAGCTAAAGAAGCTTCTCAGATGAGAGGTGAAATGTCTTCAAGAAGCTTAAAGAAGTCCAGTCGCTTTTCTTTCCATGACCCTTAAATCATCAACTACATTCATGTAACATTAAAGAAAGATATACATATCAGTAACTGTAACCAATAAGAATCACATGTAAAATTCAAATGTGTAATTACACATGAGTGTAATTACTTTAAATAAATATATATAGTATACAACCTGTGAACTATAAAGTTATTTAAGGATTACTTAACTTTTCAAGTCTAAATGCTTTTATCCACTTTGACAAACGATTATCCATCACATGACGATCTTTAAAGTCTTATGCAGCTCCACTTTTTCAAAAAAATGCAAGAGTATGCTACTGCATTTAAAAAAAAAAATGCCCCTGACTAAGATACTAAATTACTTTTTTTTTTATTATCATTTAAAAATTTAATTTTTTAAAATCAAAATTCGTCTGAGCTCAATACGAGTTTATTTGTTGCAGTACAAGATTTTACAGAGCATTGATGAAGGTTAAACATTATTTATGCTAAACTCAACCTTAAACATATGTAGCATAAAACTTGAAGTATTAAAGTATTTGTTCTTTTTTTAAATTTGTACAATTTGCAGTTTTATGTGTTGTGAGGTGTTTTTGTTATACACATCTACGCAGAATAAGAGACTGTTTTATTGTGGTTCCGTTTGTCTTGTTGTTGTGCAGCCCAAAACACAAATACACAACATAAACTCTGATAAAACAGAACTGTACTCATGGAGTTATTTTGAGTCTATCTTAAATCATCCGGTTGTTGTTTTAGAGGAAAGGCCAGTATTGTCAACAGTGTGGTGAGAGAATTAACAAACACTAAGAATCTCCTCTCACACATGCTCCGTCGCTTCAGTCTAAGCTTCAGCGGATGTAAATTTACCCCCCCGCCCCCCCGTATCTACAAGTATCTGCATCTGTGCAGGCACAATCACAGTATATCCATATATTTGTGCTCAAATGTGGAGGAACTTGGATATACAGGTAATTCAGGTGTCACGGTGCCAAAATCCACAATGCCCCGTTCCAGACGTCACTCATTTGGCTCCTATTTGTTTTCAGCTTCATGCTTGTCTGAACATGTCTGCTGTCCAGTGCCAAAGTGGCCTTGGTTCATTAACAACAAATTTGGGAAATATCTCAGCATACCTTTCGTCAGAGATCGAGCTTATATTAAGGAAACAGTGTGGTTTATTAGAATTGGAGAGTTAATTTTGTGGGTTTGGACATCATTTCTATCAGTTATTGTAAGTCAGATGAAGAACCACATGTGTTTAGCTGATAAAGTAAACTGATAAGGCAAATGCCTATAACAAGCCCCCAGTTTGCAATTTCAAGCTAAAAAGTGGTGAAATAAATCCAGCTTTAAACTATTGAATGTTTTTTTTTCCTTATTTTTTCTTGTGTCTATACTCTAAGAACGGTAGATGTTTATATTAAATATGGCCAAAGTTTAAGCTATGAACTTTTTCTAGTCTTGGATCTCTATGATTCTTGATATGAGCAGATCACAGACACCTCTGCCTACCTTCCATTTCCAGTGAGAAGAAAAAGGAAAGCTTGATTCAAGATAAGGGAAAGCATGCTCCTGTTTCAGAATTTAGATAAACTGATGGTAATTTTGAACTTCGAATCATCCTGAGCTACCCTGGTATAATGTAATGAGATTGGATTAGCATAAAAGGTCCCCTTTCAAAACCTGTATTATAATCTGTCATTCTTGCCCCACCTGACAGCAGATTTTCCAAACTTTTTAAACTCAATAAGATGTAAAATGATTTACAGTTGACTGAACAACAGTATTTATGACTACCTGCTGTAATTTACAGCCATATTACAGTTGTGCTTAAAGCTCAACATCAGTTGATGTTACTTTTAATCTAACATATGTGAAAGTTAGTGCCGTGCTGTCAGCACTAGAAGAAACATGTTGCTATTAGCTGGTGACACAAAATAGTTTTTGTGCACCAAGATGTCTTCCTCCTTTCACCTCCATCAGTCTTAATCTTGGACTCTTTGAAACTCCAACACCTTCCCCCTCACCAGTGCATGCGTTTGCAATAACACACATAAAGAAGGCCATGCAGACATTTAAGCACAGAGTCAGCGGCTAGCGTGAGCCCACGGGGGTGCCGTCCAACCATACCTTCCGATGTGTCGAATCGCTTTCACGCAGCGGGCTCGGGGGGTGGGGGGGATCATGTTGAAGCCATCGAGCCACGCTCCACGGCCGGCGTTCACGTCGATTGGTGCTGACACCTGGCAGGCGTTCTGGCGTTTTCACGTATGGGAGAACATCGACATGCAACTTCCTCCTGCGGTTTGGATCGCTCCCCAAAATGTCTTTCCATTACCTCCGAGTGCCACACAGATGTTTTGGTTGCTTTCTTGCACTGTAAGTCATGAAGGTTTTGGTTCAGTGGCCTTGTTGTGCTGCTGGTGGCTGTTTGGCTAGACTGAATGGATTTACTGCAGTGTTTATTTGAGATCAGATTGCCATCTGTCTGAGGCTGCGGAGCCTTTAAAAGCCCAACCACTAGATTCAGACACTGTAGATCTGTATGAAAGTCAGGCCTACGTGGACAGTTAATCTGTGTGTGCTGCACTCTTTATGACATACAGCTCATTCATATCCCAGAGAAAAAATATAATAGTAAATGTTTCCTACGTGAATGCACACTTGCATATGGTATTGCAGTATTACGGTATTGCATACTGTTTCAGAGGAAGGAAAAGGGCACTTAGATCTAATTATATTTTTTATTTTGTGTATGCCTAAAATAAAATTCTTATTTAAAACCCTCAAGTTATTTAAGATATAAACAAAAATGAATGGGATACAGATTGAATTTTTAGTTGCCTGGTCCCCTGGAATCTATTTCATAGAAGTAACATCATACAGCCTGGTGAATTCCAAGAGTAACATTTAGGGTCAAGGTTCATAACTGCTCCAAAAACATAACTTTGTTACAATGCTTGATGTCACAAACACAGAGTGCCCAAGCCAGGTCAATTTTAATGATAAGAGATCAGGTTAATATTTATTTTGAGGCTGAAGAAGCTGAAAATTACATAACACCTTATTTCAAATGTTAAACTGCTCGTTAACTCAAATATCTAATCAGCCAATCACATTGAAGCAAGTCAATGCATTTCAACATCTAGACATGGTCAAGATCACCTGCTGGAGTTCAAAGTGAACATTGAAATGTACAAGAAAGATATTTTAAAGGTTTTTAAACTTGACATGTCAAAGTACGCTGATTTGAGTATTTCGAAAACTGCTGAGCTAATGGGATTTCCACACACAACCACATCTGGAGTTTACAGAGATTGGTATGAAAAAGAGAAAATATCCAATGAGCATCAGTTCTCTGTGTGGAAATGCTTTGTTGATGGGGAGACTACCACCAAGTGCCGCTCCTGCCATCTAAGAACAGGAATCCGAGTCTAATGTTTGCACAGGCTCACCAAAATTGGACAATAGAAAATTTGAAAATGAGCCTGAGTGTTGTTTCTGACCATGTCCATTCTAGTTTTGATTTAATACCTTGATGACAACGAGTTTTGAAGTTCAAAAGACAAAAGTGGATCTAACCTAGTAGTAACAAGATCTACCTAATAAAGTGTATATTTTTAGATAGTACAACCTTTTAATTTTGCTTTATAGGCATTAAAGGTTTAAATAAGACAGCAGAATGAGCAACGTGAAAAATAAATATGTCGTGTGAAAGTAGCCAATAGTAAATGGTTGTTTTTTCTACATTTGATGATAGTGTCAATGATTTTTATTACATACCAGGATGTAACAACATCCATATGTGATTGGGTCCAGCCCCCCCACAGACCTGACTGCTCTAGAGACGGAACGATTAAAAGATATAACAAAATTAGCCATGGCTGTTTAGAGCGATTTAAAGGAATGACATCTGCATGACAAGATTAATGTAAAGCCACCCTGAAACATAAATAAGCACATGTTATACATGGAAATGTATAAATGCATAAACAGAATGCCACTTCAGTCATGTTTCATACATCAAGTTTAACTTCTTTTCCAACATTTCGATTATTTTATGGCATTAATCACATGCTGACAAACTACAAGTGCATTGACAGATAAAAAGGAAAAACATAGTTTTTAATACAACAGAGAACCAACACACACAATAGAAAAACTCCAAACAGTAGGTTATATTTACAAGCAGGTATTTATCACACATAGTAACTTTTTCTTAATAGAAGTAGTACAGTAGTAGTACAGAAGTAGTAGATGTCAGGGCTTAGTCAGTTCAGTCCATAGCATTGATTATTAGGTGACAGACATATGGTGTTGAATTTAAGCGTACTACTTTTTTTTATAAGTTTTGCTAAAAATCTGGCAATTTACAAGCTTCCCCCCTTGCTTAGTGAAAGATGATATATGACAGAAAACAAGCAATGAAATAAACTAGTGGAGCATAATATTAATGAATAGCCTTTTTCATAAAGAGCTGAAGAAGGCATTTTCTCGCCATCCTGATTACACCAATATATTACATTGCTGCCACAGAGGGGATATAATGTGTTATCTTACAAAGCTAGTGCTTATGTGTATAAATGGATGCCATAACGTTGCTATTTCATCCTTAATTCCATGACGGGAGCGGTCTGCTAAGATATTGATGGGAGTGAAGCTGTTCATTACAGCTTAACCACAACTTCCCTGTCAGAATTAATATTCCAACACTTCCTGTGTTACAAAAGCCTCTGTGGAGGATTGTTTTCCTATAACCTGGAGCTGAGACCTAAGAAAATTATTGAAAATTGTGGTCTGGCTATTTATATCATAAAATGATAGATCGTAGGCTGAAGGAGTAAAAGGAGTTTAGCTATGAGTCACAGCTCGCATAGATGATTTTTCTTAAAAACCTTTATTCATTTAAGAAAGATTTGGCGAGTGTGCATTTACTGTTTTGGTATGACTCATCCGCTTGCAGAGGCAAGGGTGCTTTTTTTTCTTATTTAGATGAATTTGGAGGCTAAATGCTCAAGGACACCCACTTTGATGATTGAAAAATGGTGAATGGTAGACATCAGCCAAATTTCTTTGGCTGAAGCACATGTGGGGATTAAATTTTTAGTTGTTGCCACCTACAGACCTTATGTTAACATTAACAGGCTGGCATGTACAGTCAAGTAAAAAAGAAATTAATTCAGTTCCAAGGTTTAAAATATCATCAAATAACAAAAAAAGAATGTAGAAGTGTGTGAAAAACTAAGAACAACCCATGATTCTGTAGCCTGTAGGAACATCTTTAGCAGCAACAACTTGATGTAATATTTTCTGTACTACCTTATCAGTCTTTCACATGATAGGAAGAATTTTGAATCTCTCTGTTTTACAGTATTACTTCAGTTCATTGAGGTTTGGAGGCATTTTTTTTATGCACAACTCTCTTGAGGCCCTGGCCTAGTATTTCAATCCAGTTGACACCTAGACTCTCACTGGGCTATTGCAATATCTTGATTCTTCTTATTTTTTAACCAATCAGTTTCTGCTGCGATCTGACAAACTTCAGCTGTCAAAGAGATGGCCTCACATCTGAGGAGTTCATAGTCGACTCAGTGACTGCAGCATGTCGAGTAAAACCAGCTGAAATCTTTACCCCTCCACCACTGTGCCTGACAGTTAGTATGAGATTTTGTGATACGTTGTGCTTGGTTTTCACTAACCTTGTGGCCAAACACCTCCCCTTGTCCAAAGAACATTGTTCCAGAAGTGTTGTGGTTTGTTGAGATTGAACTTTCCAAACCAATTAAGTAAGGAAGTCAGGTAGGTAAGGAGAGTGATAATAATGCTTAAACAAGGGCAAAATGACTGAAATGCCAATATGAACAAGGGTGTTAAGCCAACAACTGAGAGCCAAAATTAGACAAATTACCCAAGCAACAGTATCAGAAATTTCTTCTGTTTTTGGAGCTTTATATAAAGAGCTAGAAATATTCAAATTAATTAAGTCCCCCACTGGCATTCACTAAAATACTTCTCTTACTTCAACAGGTGAGTTACTGGTTTGAGATGATGCTCAAAGATTAAAGCGACATGACCAATTCAGTCACAAGCTGATATGTGATGCCAGGATGTGGTTGGCTGCTTTTTTTTTACTTTCTCTGTACAGTTACCCAACATGTTATTCTCCTCTTCCTACTCAGCACTTTGTTGCCCTGCCTACATTGGCACTTCCCAAGGACGATCTAATTGTGTATTCCACCCCTCTCCATCTGTGCAGCATTGAAGCAGACCGGGCTATCGCACCCTTCCTAGGGATATCACAGATCTGGTTACTGTGCAAGCAACACCACTCCCTTCACTGGAAAGCTACTGGCTGCCCCAAGAGACCTCGCTCTGCACTTTGTGGGCAGCTTGCTAGCCTCGAGATAACACCTCATAGAGATACTTAAGTCAACTATGCACTGAGATATGTTTTCATTCATAGCAATAAGTCTACATCAAAACTCTTTCAGAAAGGTTGCCTTCAGTGCAACAAGAAATTCAGTTTAAAGTTGTGCAAGATCTTCTCTCCTCTATGAGCTTCACCACCTTTTTCTTTGCTGTGCCCTTTGCCACTGAGGGAAAGAAGGTAATAGCTTTCACTAATTTGGCCCTGGGCTGAGCAGTCAAAGCCATATGCCAAAGTGAATCTGTAAAGCTAACATTAGGCAGCAGATATCTGATGCCAGCGGCTGTAGGCTTTGACATCCTGTATTACACCTAATTGCCACCAGACATTTCATCGAAGTCTCTGCAAAAATCCCCCCACAACCACCTGCTCCTCGCCCTGTTTACCTTTTAAACCAGGAATAATGTTAGGGGAGAGCAAGGCGCAAGTTCCTCACTGTTATTTTCTGACACCCGAGCTGTGGATTGGGGAACTGGAATGTCAGTAGAAATTTTAATTTGAGACGTGTTAGGATAGTTAAGGGGTATCCCCCAGTGCATTGTGTTGCAGGGGTACAGTGTATACTTTTCTGATTTATGTGTTTTTGTAAGTGTAATGAGAGAAGGAGAAAACAGGGCAGGGTAATGTGGAGGCATAACCATAATTAGTTGAATTAGAAGTTTCACAGTCATTTTCATAACATGGGGAAACTTTTAATGCATCTCATAGCGAGAGCAGTGTAAATGTATTCTATGGCGATGATGTGGCGAGTCTTACACTTTTAGTAATTTGGTACATTTCGCTGAAGTACCAGTGTCTCATGTGTGCTTGTGTATAAAATTATTCCCCCTTTGCCCTCACTTCTGCTCTCCTTCAGCCATGAAAGAGATGAGAAAATTCCACACCCTTGACAGTGTAATGATGAAATGATATCATTGCACCGTATCCTCTAACACCACTGTGTCAACTTCTAAATAAGTCAAGCGTCGCTCACTCTTTTCAACCAATAAAGTGGACTGCAAATCTCAAGCACCGCTGAGAGCTGTACTGCATGGCTATAATAACCTTCTTACAAAACAACAGTGTTTACAGACTTTATGACTCCAGGTTGGAAGGAAACCATGAAGTTTTGTTTCAGACCTAATTCAATTTCTCTGTCTGGTACACTTGGATACAAAACTCCACATCCAAGAGGTGACCTAAGTGATCGGATTTGGCTGTTAGCTGTAATGTATTTTGGTCTGAGTGGTTAGTTACAGTGGCGGCCTATGAAAAAAAAAAGCACTGGTTTGAATGCAGACTCAGTGTTATAAAATACTTTCTGTTAATAAAGCAATTCTTTTTTTTTCTGTATCCACAACCGGTTGTCTGTTATCATTTATTGTAATCAGTGTAATGTAAAATTGAGGTAATACAATATAAGAAAAAAAAAATCAACTATGGAAAATTCACCTTTGTTTCAACATGTCTCAGGCAAGTTCACCCACCCCTTCATATCTTTAATGTGTGTATTTGAAAACTGTTTACTAGCTAATTAAAACTCTGAAGCAGTACATTTTACTTAAGTATAATAATCAAAATAATGTTTTGACACGTAAAACCTTTTTTTTTTAAACAACAGCAACATTCATAATAATGACAAGAATAAAACATTTTTTTTTTCCATATTTTTTCTTCACCAGCCCAGACCACAGTACTGCAGGATTAACCTGAGTGTTAACCTGAGTCCCAGTCCTGGACAAGTTCTTTAATAATGAGGACACTAGGCCTGATTTCCACCTGAGTAGGAAGTCTCTGAAAGGGCTGCTGAATCTACTTAACCAGGATCGGACACATGGTTGGGGTACCACAATCGAGGTCCTTCTGTTTCTTTTCTGGCTGGCAAGTTGAGCATCCTAAAGAGTGGTTTCCAGAGTGTTTGCAATACCTCATTTCACTGTTTCACTGCATTGTCCACAGGGTCCCAGTGGAGGTGGTGGCCATTCGATATGGAGTGAAAATAGTCTCAAAAGATTTGTGTGTGTAAACTACATTTCTTTTTTTTTTTAATTACATGTTCTTATCGCTGTTCACTCTGAACTAGAAACGACTGCTAGGTGGCGCACAGGTTGTTTTGCTGGAAAAATCTGGACAGGAGACAAGGCTAGCAAAGAGGAAAGAAGACAGATGGCGGCGCACCTCGGTGGTCAACCTTTAGAGGTAATTATACATTAAATACAAGCGGTTTACTACCTTAGAATGACTCATTTTAGATTGTGTTTTGTGCGTCTGCTTCTTGGATACATAGTTTTTCATTTAGCAGAAGCTTTATCTGTTAATTGGAGCTAATGTCAAAGAACACTCTGATGACCCATCATTCTACCAGCCTTTAAACGCCTCGTGCACGCACGAATCTTGAGACATGGAATGAGTCTCAAAACTCCTTTTCCACTTGTAACTCTGATCTGTGCGTAAACATGGTTTTGTCTGTATATCAGGTGATTGGTGCATGCGTGTTTGACTATTTGTCTGCATGAGAATTTGTACTTAGTTGTAACTGTTGTACATTTACAAATCATGTTTTACGTAAACACAAATTTAAAGTTTTGAACAAAATGTAGTTTACACACACACAAATCTTTTGAGACTATTTTCACTCCACAATTCGACATCAGATCATTACCTCCTTTGGACCCCTGAAGATCTTGATGTCATGTCTCATGGGTTTACAGGGCTGGGAAGACACAGAGCTGGTGGTGCAATTGACGGCTGCCATCAAGCCTGCCAGCAGCCAGTGCAGTTCCCATCCATACTCCTGCAGGTGGTTTGTGACCATCAGGGCCTCTTCATTGATACATATGTGGGCTGGGCCTTGGTCAGTTCATCACATTGCAAAAACTCAAAATCTTTCCAAGTATATTTGTCTTATTTCTAGTCCAAATTATCTCATTACACTTAAAATAAGATACAAAAAGCTAAAGGGCAACATTTCAGTAAGCTAAATGAACTTGTTTCAAGACATTTCATCTTGAAACTAGAGGAAAAAACTAGAGATTTTTCACTTGTATTAAGTGAAAAAAATCTGCCAGTGAAACAAGATATTTTAGCTTGAAATAAGTGAAAAAAAATTTGTTTCACTGGCAGATTTTTTTGATTAAATGTCTTGAAACAAATTCATTTAGCTTACTGAAATGTTGCCCTTTAGCTGATTGTGTCTCATTTTAAGTGTAATGAGATAATTATGACTAGAAATAAGACAAATATACTCGGTAAGATTTTGAGTTTTTGCAGTGGCACTCCAAGGTGCTCCGCAACAGCCAACTGTACCAGCAGGCCGTTTACCCTCCTAAATTCAATTAAATTCAATTTTATTTATATAGCGCCAGATCACAACAACAGTCGCCTCAAGGCACTTTATTTTGTACAATAGTACATACAGAGAAAACCCAACAATCCTATGACCCCCTATGAGCAAGCATTTGGCGACAGTGGCAAGGAAAAACTCCCTTTTAACAGGAAGAAACCTCCGGCAGAACCAGGCTCAGGGAGGGGCGGGGCCATCTGCTGTGACCGGTTGGGGTGAGAGAAGAAAAGAACAGGATAAAGACATGCTGTGGAAGAGAGGCAGAGATTAGTAACAGGTACAATTCAATGCAGAGATGTCTGTTAACACAGTGAGTGAGAAAGGTGACTGGAAAGGAAAAACTCAATGCATCATGGGAATCAGCCAGCAGCCTAAGTCTATTGCAGCATAACTAAGGGAGGATTCAGGGTCACCTGGTCCAGCCCTAACTATATGATTTGGCAAAAAGGAAAGTTTTAAGCCTAATCTTAAAAGTAGAGATAGTGTCTGTCTCCTGAATCCAAACTGAAGCTGGTTCCATAGAAGAGGG
>VUQR01033805.1:0-10605 GCA_015108515.1 Hemichromis elongatus
TATATACTTTTAAAAAGGAGAGTGTAAATGTTACTGGACATTCTTGTGTAATTGCCACTGAATAATTTATGTTATACTTTGTTATTGCTACAAAAGAATATTTATTTTATTATTATTTTACATTTACAACTTGTTTTTTTTCTGGGGTCCTTGTGGCCCCCCATCGAGGAGCAGTAGGCTGTGGATCTCTTAAGATCTCACTGTTGGGTTTGTAAGGTCATGCTACTCCTACATTTCTGTCTTGTTCAAAGATAAGATATAAAACAAAGTTCAAAGCTAATCGACCTGTGTGTTCTCCTTTTTTAAAAAATAAGAATCGATAAGAGAATCGATAAAGAATCGAATCGTTAAAGAGAATCGAAAATGGAATCGGAATCGTGAAATTCTTATCAATACCCATCCCTACCTTTTATACTGGCTGTAGTTTAGACCAAGCCTCGAGTGGTCATTAGAGGAGTAGATGATTTCATTTTTCAGCTGATCAATTAAAATGTAATATTTCCAGATGTATTTATTTTAAATGACCATTTTGTGTATGACCATTTACAGGTAGATAACACTGGTTATAAGGCTTTTCCTGCAAACATCACCCTGGTATTCCCAACTGAACTGGAGCATAACTTTGAAATGAAAAGCTATCAAGTCTTTGTCAAGGAGGTAATTTTCCGTCCGGACACTTCTCGGTCATACCTCTGCTCCATATGAAAATACAGAGCCTTAAAGCATTGCATACTTTTTCTCTTTAAGAACAAAACACGGTGCACAGCCACTACTAACCACAAATTTATGGTAAGTACAACATTATTTAATAAAATATTGATACTATATTGACTATAAGCCTAAGGTCTTGTAAATTCTTTATACCTTAAAAGGAAGCTGTTGTGCTACTTTTTTGATTCATGCTATTAAACTTACTTTGCATGATGCACAGTTTAAAATAATAATTTTCTTATAAATGACTTTGCAACGACTTCTCAAATTATCCTCCATCTAAAAAAAGAAGCTTTATCTAATTTCCTTTCCCTTAAGCCAATCTTTTTCTGATTGGCTGCCCCTCACAAACAAAAGGTTTGAACAGCTGGTGGATGTTTCTTCTCTATTGACAACATTTGATATACCAACTATCAGGGACATCAGAATGAGTGTTTAGAGAAGTTCCACAAGTACTACAGTATCTTTATGACAGATGAAGAAGTAATGAAAAGAATAATACGTGTCATTTAAAACAAACAAAAAAACTGTTGGTTGCGTTACAGAACTGCTTACCAAAAAATAAGTGCGTGGCCATGGTCTGCAACACTTTCAATTTGAAAAGCTATACACACGCTGAGTTTACACTGTCGGGAAAAGTCCATTTTAAAGACCTCGGACAACAGGCAGCCGTATGTACTAACTAAATGCACACAAATTACACATTACATATAAGTAATATATTAAATATCAAAAATAATAATTAATATTAATTAATCTGGTCTTACTTTACAGAATATTGCTTTTCTGAAAAGATACACTGGAGACAACGGAAAGGTTACATTTGTAAGTTCTGTACATGTTGGCTATGACAAGGCTCGGTATGTGCTGGAAGATCAAAAGGTATGTTTGATTTTGACCACAGCATACTGCTGTCCTTTCTTTTTCAGTCAGCCTAATATATTATATTTATTATCCACAGAATAAAGACAATTTGACACAATTCCAATTTCCTACAAGAAAGGTACCTTCAGTCTTCACATGAATAATTAAACCTATTGGCTAGAGTGATGTTAAAAATGGTGAGGCACTATGAAATCTTGTGTTTTCTCTGCTAACAGACTGAAGTTCGGGTTGATTTCTTTATCCTCCCAAATAAAATGCTGATCATTTTAACTGGAGCCGGTTTGGGACTCTTGCTTCTGATCATAATCACAATCATCCTGTTTAAGGTGAGAGTTTATATTCAGCTTGAAGACTCTTATCTTTATATTAAGTTGTCTGAATTTCCACACTGAGATCACTAAAATGCTGTTTGGTCTAATGATTCTGTCTGTGTCTGTCACAAGCTTGGTTGCTTCAAGAGGAAAAAGTTTGGAGAAGATGATCTTGAGGATGACAACTTTGTAACACCGTCTCCTGCTACAGCTGTAGGGACCGATAAGAAATCTGATAAATCTTCCAATGATAATCAAACATTGGAAAAAGCACCTCTCCTCTCATCTGCCCCCACTAATGAACAGATCAAGCAGTCAGGCACTGAGGATAAATCTGATAAACCTTCGGAGGAAAATAAGGTTCATGATGATGCTGAAAAAGAGGAGAAAAAGGATGAAACTACTGTTACAGTAACAGTGTGAGGATTTAGAATATACATTTGTTAGTCTGTTCTAATCCCCTTAGTGACCATTTAGCAAAGTTCAAAGACTGAAAACAACTACAAAAATTGCTAAAATTTTAAATCAGTCTCTGTCCAAAGCCAGCAAGATATATTTAGAAGCCCGAAAGATGAACAATATAGGTAGTAAACAATTTCTCCTTTTTGGTGTATTATTGGTGATTCTTGCCATGAATTGTTTTCGCTAATGAGTTGAACCATGACAAACTTGATTCAGGGGCAATGATATCTCCGATCCGTATCCCAGATGAGCCCCCATATTTTTTATGGTTTTATTATACTTCATGAGCTGTAAGGAATAAACCAGAGTATGCAAAATTATTAACAGTAGTCAAAAGTCGAAGCCGTAGTAGTCAAAGCCGTGTTACCAGCATGTCAGCAGACTGATGTTCAAATGTAGTCCAAGTTTTGAATAGTGTAAAACCTAAAGTAGCAAGACCAAAGTGAACCAAAACATGAAACAAAAATGCTACTGGGAGGACTGCGAGATCAGTGATGGAACTGGTCCGCTTTTAAATTCACCACAGGGCGAGACCAGGTGCTCCCACTTACACAGTGAATCACAACCATATACCAGCCAAAGCTCAACCATGCTATTTAGCTTAGGAATTTGACACAAAGAAAATTAAAATCTGAAAGATTGGCTGTCAGGTCCACAGGCCCTGATGCAGAGATGCAGGATTTTTGACTGAAGGCTAATAACTATGTATATGTAACCCAGAGGGAATCTTGAAATTTTGATTTGACTAATTACAGAATAGTTTTCCACTTTTCCTTAGTTGATTTTAAATGAGTCTTTGCTCAGTGGCATTTCTGGACTATGTTCACATGTGGTTTATTCTTTGAATGAGAAAGCTTTAACCTACATTTTACAAAGATTCTGTTAGGGTTCCCGGGCCCATACGCTGATTTCCATGCCAGAATTGTGCCATGCAAAATATAGATTTGAGATTTACAAACATACCTGTACCGATCCATAGTTCAAGCTTTAAACCCAAGGTTTAATTCTTCTTGTTCATGTGACCTTTTAACACAATTGATTTAACTCGTTTATTATTTTCCCCTCTCTGCTAATGTCAATAGCCTACCATGTATTCCCCATTAATGCACATTATTTACATTTTGATACACTGTAATATTTTTTAATAGATAGCAACTATATGAAAAAAAAGGCTTTACTGCCTTCTGCACAGGTATTTATTTAAAAAGCACTTGAACTTGTATTATGTCTGACTGTGTGTTTAATATGTTGATTTTTGTAGAATAATTAAAAAAATGCAGTGTGCAAATTTTTATTAATTAATTCTGATCTCACTAAATGAGGTAATGTGAGTGAGAAAATCTTTAGTTCATTACAGACATGAAACGTAAGTTTAGGTAGACGAAAGTGTTGATAATAAAACGTTTACAGGCTGGATTGACAAATTAAAAAACTTTCCTCCTTAATAAATTAGGGAGTTTAATTCTCATATAACATCAGATATTTAGAAATTGTGAATGATGTTGGCAAAGTAAGAAACCAATTTTAAATGTAAATGAAATGTAGATATTAAAGGGTGTAAAACAATATGTTCCTTTAATTTCCCCAATATTTTTAGACTTCTGTTGTTTCCATATTTATACTTTTAATTTGCTTTTCAGTGGTTTAAATTCTCGCTTTTTGTACACTGTTAATTTCCATTGGTATATATCCTAAGATCTGTATCCATGTGAACATGAATTATGACTGCTTTCTTTTTTTCTTTTTGAAAAAGTTCTGTATCCAAGTAAAAGTGAAATGTTTGTAAGATAAACAGATACCACCTTTTTCACTTTTTCCACCTTTGCATCTGCAAATAAATAAAGACAATTTTCCATGTCATATATGCACTGACATGTAAACTGGATATGTTATCTCTGGAGTAAGACTAATTAAATCCTTAAACTACATAATTTTGGTAATATAGTGATATAGATATAGAAAACTTGAACCGTTTCCTTCTCTCGCTCTGCCCCCTGGTATTCTTCTGAACTTGACCAACTTGTGATATGGTCAATTGCTCTACTTGCATTTTTTTCCTCCTACTCAACTGTCATCTTCTCTATCGAGGTTTGAACTTCCAACAATAATCCAGCTATCTTCTGTTATTAGTAAGTTAAAATCATCATCGTGTAAATTGAGCCCCTGCCCACTAATCTTGTTAAACTTTCACTCCCCTCTCTTGGATCGTTGATTGCTAATATCATACACTCCTCTCTTATCACTGGTTCTGTTCTATCCTCTAATAAAACTGCAATGATAACTCCAGTTTTGAAAAAGAATGGTTCAGACACTACCGATTCAAATATTTTCAGGCCAATTTCAATTTTGCCTTTCCCAGCCAAAACTCTCGAAAAAATAGTGGCTGCCCAGGTTCATAGACACCTCACTGGAAATACCTTGTATGAACAGTTTAAATCTGGCTTTCTTTTATTCTATAGTACAGAAACAGCTCTGGTAAAATTAAAAAAACTGTCTTCTGCTTACTTTATTTCTGAAATCAACATTTGGTTTACTCATAGCTTTCTTTAACGTAATGGCAAAAAACAGACTTTATTCTAAAAGGAAAAAAATCAAAACTGGCAATAGTTCCAACCAGAAGACTTTCATTCTCCACGATTAACTCCGTTGTCACACAGCAGGTTAAGAGTCTTGGTGTCATTCTTGAAGCACTATTTCCTTCGCAGCACATAAAAATAATACAGCTCGCTCTTTTTAGTTTCACAATCGTAATATTCACCACCTTCGTCCTTCATTCACTCCAAACAGTATGGCCACACTTGTCAGTGCTCTCGTCACATCGCGTTTAGATTACTGGTACTGTAATTCTCTTCTTTTTGTCCTACCTCATATATCTCTCCATAAATTCCAGTTAGTTTAAAATACAGCCGCTCGTATTATATTCAGAATTACATCTACTTAACCAATAACACCTGTTCTTAAAAAGCTCCATTGGCTTTCAGTTCACCTCCGTGTCAATTTCAAGATCCTGCTTTTTACTTCTTTCTGCTCCTCATTATTTATCTGTCTTCTCCATATATGGGGAAGACGTATATGTACTCACTCCCTCATACACTCCGCCCTTCCCTTCAGCTTTCTTCGTGTCTGTTGCACCTGTTCGTCTGACTACCATGGGACTTGGCGGAAGAAGACTCGGCGTTCTCCAAATAAAAGACAGGCTCACCTCCTCACCAGTGCTAAGTTAACCAAACCAGAATTTCAATTCATTGTTGTACTGGATGCTTCCAGTTCTGGTGTAGGCACCATGACCTATTGTTCCAGCCCTGAAGTCTTGTGCCTTCTTTTCCCAATGTTTTATGTCTGCTATGACATCAGGGACTGGAAGCTGCTTGCTGTGAAGCTTGCCTTCGGGGACCGGTAAAAATCCATCTTATCTGACATCTGATAAGTGCTTTAACTCCAGGGAAGTCTGTAGGCTTCCGGGTTTGTTTGTTTTTTTTTGTGTGTTTGTGCACTCTGTCCTTGGTAATTTATTGGGTCCACTTTGCTAAGTTTGCAGGTCACCCCAAGGCTAGTAGAACAATCACATTTCTAAGATGCTACTTTAGTGACCTTGTCTAGAGAAAGCTGTAAGCAAGCATGTCGTAAGAATAGACATGCTTCTGGTCTATTGCAATTTCTATGTAGTTACCCATAAGGCATCCACACGGAGTACACATTTGCTCCACTTCTGATGTTATCAGTCCATGACCGGTTGGGGGGCGATTGGATGAAGACAGGACAAGGACATGCTGTGGAAGACAGACTTACTGTTGCGGTACGGGGGATATAGCCCAGTGTTTTGATTTTGTATTGTTTATTAGTCCGTTTTCTTCTTGGTTTCTCGGTTTATGACTATTGGGGTTTTGGTTTCTGTTTTTCTAGATCTCTTGTTCTTCTGGGGTTGTAATTTCTTGCTCTTAGGTTTAGTTCTGCCCTCGTGTTTATTCCCTCATGTCACTCTGGTCTCTGTACTCCGTGTTCCCTCTGGTGTTATGTCTCTGAGTTCAGTTCGTGGATTTCCTGTTTTATTTTGATGGCCCATGTCTTATGTCAGTGTGTATAATTTCACTTCCTCTGTCTCGTTCCTTCATGTTCCTGTCTGTGTATTTATAGTGTGTGTCTAATTTGCGTATCACTTACCGTCTGTGTGTCTGTGTATCTCCGTTTCAGGTCATTTTTGTTAGTTTCCTCCACTGTAGCTTATCTTTATCCATCTACCTTGTAAATAAAGCTCACTTGCGTCTCAGCCGTGCCTGCATCTTGGGTCCTCTCTCTCACACCACACGTCTGCCACCAAAGACGTGACACTTACTGCTGAACAGAGGTTAATTACGTCTGCACATACATTCAAAAACAAGTTCAAAGGTATAATGAAATGTGTTATAGAACTAAAATTACCATTGCCATCAAACTCAATTTACAGGTTGTCCGGAGCAGTAATATATATGCATTTGTGGACTGTGTTGTAAAAATTCTGATCTGTTGCCTTCCTTCCTTCCTGTGGCCAACAAGATATGCATTTCTTCTTTCTGCCTACGATGCATAATCCTAAAATACAGATAATCGAAACTTACATTTCTTTTCTACAGCTAGGTGTCAAAAACACCCCTAGGTTACAAGTAGAGTGCTTGGAGGGTTTCTGATCAGTGAGCCAAGCTTACTGAAGACCAGGGGTGCTCAATTCCAGTCCTCGAGAGCTACTGTCCTGCAGCTTTTAGATGCATCCCTGCTACAACACAGCTCAATCAAATGGTTTGATTACCTCTTCAGGCTTGTTATTAGGCAAAGGCCTGATAACAAGCCATTCATTTGATTCAGGTGTGTCGGAACGAAGGTGCATCTAAAAGCTGCAGGACGGTAGCTCTCGAAGACTGGAATTGAGCACCCCTGCTGTAGACCAACACTGCTGTCAAATCTCCATCAAACAGGGAACTCTAGGATGAGACATATGAAGCAGACAATTTAGGGTACCGACTGTTTATTCTGCATCAATCTAAATGAGGATAGAAAACAGAATATATTAGTGCAGTCACTAATTTGATCACTTTTGTGTGTTTAATTTTCCATTAATATGGCGTAATGACATCCAAGTCTTTTTTTTTTTTAAATAAACATACATTTTAATGCAAATAAGCAGGTTTCATAGACAAGGGAAATAGTTTTCAGTACTGAAGGTTTTCAGGCTTTTGTTTGTAGTCTGCTTGTTGTTACAGTTCTGGTAACCATAAGTTCACACAGACAAACAGTCTGTGTAGAGAGAAAAAGAAGAACTGCATTTATCAGAATATAGTATTGAAACTGTAAAATGACGACTGAGACTTTTAATTAGCTTTTTCTAATTTGTCTGAATTCTTACACAAGGCAGAGCAAGAGATCATGGCCTGGGTAGCTGTTGACTTGATTAAGTGATAGTACACTGGTCCTACCAGTTGCCCTACAGCAGCAGGAGACATTTACCAGTAGATCTTTCTTTGTCCATATGTTTATATTCCAAATCTTCCCACTAGAGAAAATAACAGGAGAACAAAATTACATACATAGGAAATGACTCTGCACATTTAACTGAATTCAAGGCCATTATTATTTCAAGTGACTAAAATGTCGCTAAAATGTGCTGAACATTTATATAACTGATTCAAAGTTATGTGGATTTTTTTCCTGGCCAAAATATCCACAGATGAACCTGCACTGATGTTTATAACTACTACGCAACTCTGATATATGTACTGCACTTCATCAAACCCGTTCTTAAATGAACCTCTGTCGAATTACAGACCCATCTCTAACCTCCCATTCTATTGGGAGGTTAGAGATTCTATTCTACGAAGTGCTAGAAAAAGTGGTTCCCTCCCAGCTCAACACCCATCTCAGTTCCAACATTATTTATTTCTCAACATAGCACAGAAACAGCCCTCATCAGAGTGACCAGTGACCTCCTTATGGCCTCTGACTCCAGCTCCACTTCCCTGCTCATTCTTCTCGACCTCTCTGCTGCATTTGACACAGTTGACCACTGCATCCTCCTTCACATACTCCGACACCTCATTAAAATGGTTTCGCTCCTACCTCACAGATAGGACCGAGTATGTAGCCTTGGGGGAGGCAAAATCCTCACCCACTTTGTTACCTGTGGGGTCCCCCAGGGCTCCATATTCAGTCCAACCTTCTTCACAATCTACACGCTTCCCCTTGGTCGTGTCGTCTTCAGGCATGGAATTCACTACCATTGCTATGGTGACGACACACAACTCTATCTCCACATCACTCCCTCCGGGTCCCCCTCTGCCACCCTTTCCTGCCTCACCTCCTGCCTGGAGGAGATCGGGGCGTGAATGAACCAAAGCTTTCTGCAGCCCAATGGCTCTAAAACAGAAGCCATCTAATTCGGAACAACCCACCAACTTCGTTCTTCTCCCATTATATTTATTTCATTCTTTGGCAATACTATTCCCCTCTCTCCCTCTATTACTAACCTTGGGGTCAAGTTTGACCCCTACCTTTCTTTAGACAATCATGTCACCTCAATCTGCAAAACCTCTTCTTTCCACCTTCGCCCCGCTCTTTCCCTTTCAGATTTCAGAGAAGCTCGTCCACGCCTTTGTCTCCTCCAGGCTGGACTACTGTAATGCACTCCTGTTGGGAATCCCTGGCAGGAGCCTCCAAAAGCTCCAGTTTGTTCAGAATAGTGCTGCCAGGGTCCTAATTGGGGTGCGGAAACATGAGCACATTACCCCCATCCTCCCATCCCTTAACTGGCTCCCTGTTCACCTCCGCATAGAATACAAGATCCACCTGAACACCTACCACTGTCTGCACGGTTGGCCCCCACATACCTCACTGATCTCCTTTCCCCACACACCTCCACCTGGACCAGAGCAGACCAACGGCAACTACTGGTTGCGCCTAGGACACGGCTCAACACTATGGGCGACAGGGCTTTAAAAGCAACCGCTCCTCGTCTGTGGAATGCCCTCCCAGAACAAGTCAGAGCCCCCAAGAGCGTGGATGTTTTTAAAAGAGAACTGAAAACCTTCCTTTTTAGAAAAGCGTATTTTTAAGTGTCTGTGAATTTGTTTTTACTTATTTTTTATCTGTTTGGTCTTTGTAGCACTTTGAGATTTGATGTTAAATGTATAGTGCATTATAAATAAAATTCATTATTATGATTATTATTGCGCTTTCTGTGGCTCAAAGTAGTAACTGTCACTTTGGCTGAAAAGCTTTCAGTCTAGAGTCTAAACTCATACCAGCTTTTTCCTTTTTCTTAAAACAGTCTTTGAGAGCAACACCTCACATCTGCAATGATCTGGAAGGAGTATTCGAAAAAAACGTATCTGGTTTGAGCCTTCCTGTTTATGGCAACAGATCCTCTGTGAGTCATACTGCAAGCAGATACCCTCCTAACAGACGAAATGAAGTTTCACAAACGCAAAACTGAAACTTCTGAAGCCTTAGCAACCAGCGTCTCCTGTGTAGAAATTCTCATCTGTGAATCAGGTACAACGTCTTTGTCATTTGTCTGAAAGGTTCTCAGTCATCCAGGTCCTCTTAGTCTAAGGAGCTTGGAAAGAAAAGCGTCTGGACTTTTCACCTTCATCCGAGAAGCTTCTTCAGTTCTAAGGTCAAATGGTGGAGAGTCCCAGATTTAAGCCCTGTATGAGTGGCCCTCCCAAGAGAAACATGGTATAAGTAACAGTATAAGTATCAGTATTCACGTACTGCATCTGTTTTAGCATTAAATATAGATAGACTACTCATACAATAAAAACCTTGAAACTACAATATTATCGTTAGATGCAGAAAAAGCATTTGACAGAGTTAACTGGAAATTTCTATTTGCAATTTTACACAAACTTGGTTTTGGAACCTCTTTCATTAACTGGTTAAAAATATTATACAATTCCCCAACAGCTTGTGTCAAAACAAATGACCAAACATCCTCCAGCTTCTGTCTCCGAAGGGGCACCAGGCAGGGATGCCCACTTTCCCCTTCACTGTTTGCAATCTTTATGAACCACTAGCTGCAGCAATTAGACAGAATTCAATAATTAAGGGCATAAAATGCAAGAACATAGAACATAAAATCAGCCTTTATGCGGATGATGTGTTACTTTTTCTCCAAAACTCTCAAACTAATATCTCTGGGGTGATCGATTTGATAAACTCTTTTGCAAGAATATCAGATTACTCAATTAACTGGTCAAAATCAACAGTT